>PVJD01004929.1:0-125629 GCA_004026545.1 Mormoops blainvillei
TGACCCAGCGCGTGGTCCTGTCTGGGCTGGGTCGGGTCTATTGCTCACAAAAAGGCAAGCCAATGGAGAGGAGAAGCCGCCAGTTTACTGAAGCCTGGAGAAGCGACTGTCTCTGGTGTTATCTGTCCATCTCGGTGCTACCAAGACATAAACCAAGGTCATACAGACTATATCTCTCAGAGTTGTTCCATCAACACACGGTTACACACTCAAACCGGCACATATTCTATAACTATTATCTAACTTTCTGGTGTCTCTTAATGACCCTAAGTGTAGAGGGATCCAAAGTACAGCCACAGCTCATAAAAGTGACAGCTTCTCACAGTGCCCTTGCTTGACCTTCAGGGATCAGCGTGACAAGGAGACAAAGGCTGACTCTCAAGGCTGAGGCTCAGCCCTGACACCTCGCCTGGAGGAGGCTCCGCCCCAGGTCAGCCTGGCAACCATGCCCAGCTGCTGGTCCAGGACCCTCTTCTCTGTGTTCCACACTGTTCTCCAGAGAATCCCATGATGACTCTCTCAGGAATTTAGGGCTGGGTTGCTTTGGGCCACATCCCATCTCAGAAGTAATTTAAAGTTTGGTGAGAGGCTCAGAATTTAGACTTCACTCCATGGACCAAATTAGGCAATGTTGGGAAATATACCCAAAGCTCTCCTCTCACAACACGGAAATCTCAGCTTAGAACAGCCTCTGGCCAGGCAATCAGAGTTTTCCTGGGCTTTGATCGCAACAGTTGGTCCAAGGTGGCTCTGTCATTGGCCCTCAAAGAGCCTAGAAGGGGAGAGCTGGGCCTAGTGATTCACATATTCCCAGGAACTTTGGCCCAGGCAGGTTCCTCACCACCAGGCATCTCCTCCCCTGCACTCGGCAACCCAGTGTGCTCTCTCTCTCTCTCTTTCACTCTCTCTCTCACCTGCCCACTACTCTGAACAATCTCTATGCTACAAATATGTCATATGTGCCGGGCCTTGTGCCAGGTACCAAAAAATAGGGGCAGGTGGGGACGTGTTTACCAGAAATGGGTCTTTGTCTTTAGGGAATGTCCAGATGGGAATATCTAGAGACCAGGGCACAACTGAGAGAACCAAAAACTGTACCGGAGAAACAGGCAGGGCTAACCTGAGATGCCAATAAGAGGGATGGAGGGGAGGGTGATCCTGGGAGGCATTTAGGGGAAAGAAATGACAGGATTTAGAGACAGACCTGGGGCAGGAGATGCAGGAGAGAGAAGAATCAACAACGGCTAAAAGAGCTGATCTTGACAACTGGAAGAGAGACCCGGAGGAAGCAAGGAGAAGAGCCTGTCTGGGCAGGTGGCGGTAGGGTGGTTCAGGGCTGTTTCTGACATCTCAGTATACAGTTTCTGTACGCCTTTTGTAACCAGCTCCAGTCTTGTTCCTGGAAATAAAGATATGGCAAAGAAACATTTCTGTGACTGAAGAATTTATGGCTGGTTAGACTTCTTTTTTTTTTTTTTTTTTTTTTGAGAGAAAGAGAGGGGAAGAAGAAAAGGAGAGAGAGAGGGAGAGAAACATCAATGTGTGATTGCCTCTCATGCACCCCCGACTGGGGACCTGGCCCACAATACAGGCATGTGCCCTGACTGGGAATTGAACCAGCGACCCTTTGGTTCGCAGACCAGTACTTAATCCACTGAGTCACACTGGCCAGGGCACATTGGTTTTATTTGAGATAAAGGGGAGATGTTAATAAGCATTGCCATTCATTTACAACTGTTTTCTAAATCTTGTCCAATATAATGCGTCCCAAAGCCCCATGGTGGTCAGTACAAGGATGTGAGCAGGTGGAGGGACCCTCTTGGTCAATATTCTCTACTACTGTAGTGTCATCATCATCCACCCATCATCTGAGCTACAAATACCGACTTTACTCTCTTTCCTGGTTTCTATGTTCAGCCAGATGCTAATATTGTATTTTGTATCTACAAAATACTTCCCGAATCTCCCTGTTTTTACCACTCCTCAATCATTTCCCCAGTTAATGTCCTTATCTTCACTTGTGGAAAAGTGTTTTCCTATTTCTTTAGTTCCTGTCCTCCTGTCTGTAATCTTCCCTGCACATTGTGCCCAGAAGGATCAACCTAAGATGCAAATCTGATCATGTCAGACCTTTACTTAAAACTCTTAAATACCTTCTCATCCCCTACAAGAGGAAGTCCTAACTCCACAGTTGCCCAAAAAGACCAACCACAGGTCCAGCCCTGCCTTCCTCCCCATCAGCAACACCTGCCCCTTCATGCTCCAGCAACACTGCACTGTTGCTGATCACTCCCCACCCCGGGCTCTTCTCATTTCTGTGCTTTTGTTCATGCAGCCCCTTCGGCCTAGGTTGCTTCCCCACTCCCCTACATCAGGTAAAATGCCACTCATCCATTTCAGTGGTGTGCTGGTAAATGTTTAACAACTAGATCTCCACAAGAAACAAACAAAAACCTGGATCTGGATCTTTTGCTGATTTCTGTGGTGTAAACACTCCTGCGATGTCCAGTTTTAAGCTACAAATGATGTCACCGATTGGAAGTTAGGAGGACATGTATGCAGTTGGTGAGCCAGCTCCAGCACACTGCGGACCTTGGATCACCTCCAGGAAGGCTGGCCCCAGCCTCCCTCTGGGCTTTCACAGCAGTGTGGGCATTCTCCCTGTCCCACACTTCCTACATTGTTTGGTAATTTTCTTTTCATGGGCCCCTTTCTTGCCACTAGGAGGTGTACTCCAGAAAGCAGAATATTACTTACTGCCTTTTATGCAACAATCACCTGCTGAACAAAAGAATGTACCCATTCTCTGAACCCATCCCTGTTCTAGGTCACATTCTATCAGTGACTCCCATGAGGTCTTGGAGCACATGTCCAGATGGTAGGAAGCTGAAAGGACAATGATTTAGTTGAAGGTCAAGTGAAGACTGCGGTTGATTCATGGGGCCTAATACGATGAGCTGAAGTTTTAAAGGGAAAGAAATATGTCTTTCACTCAGACCTTCAAAAATCCACAGTATAAGCGCTGACTTGGAGTAAAGGGGTTTGGCTGTATCATAGGAGAAAAGACTTGGGGGGTCTGAATGAGTGACCAGCAGGCTGCTGGACTCTGTGCATGGGATTAGAGTGTTCAGAGAAGAGGCAAGGAGGGAGGGAGAGAGAGAGAGAAGGAGGTAAGGAGAGAGGAAGCAGGCCGCAAACCTTCTCCAGTGCCTTCATCATAACTGGATCTTGGGGATGTCATCTCCAAAGAATACAAACTGAGTACAGCTCACTATCCAAACTTTAAATGACTTGAGGGACTAAAGCGGTCCCCTCCAAAGAGACTGGAATTTAAATTATCTTCTAAGGGCACGATCAGTCTTTTGGAGAATGTGCCTTGAGCACACAAGGCAAGTGGAGGGGAGAGTACTGGCTGGACCCTTCACCTGCCCCGCATTCTGAACCTTCGCCCTTAGGAAACAAACCATTGTTGCTCACTATTTTTCTGACAAAGGCAAGTGCAGGTTTTGCTCATACCAAAATCTTCATTAGCTCAACTGTGTTTCTGCCATCAGACTTGATTGTAATAGAATGTGGGCTTGAGAAGGCGAGAGAGGAAGCCCTTTCATTGGTATAAGGTTAAGGTCATGGAGTCAAATAGGCCCATCAAACTGCAAGAGTCTCTTAAGGTCATCTGGCCTCACCCCACTTTGTGCAGAGGGGAAAGTCTTGCCCAGGACCCAATAGCTCATAGCCTTTTTCTATACAGTTGTCCCTTCTTAATTATAAATGGGAACTCCTTTTCCTTTAGCGCTTAAGAATCCAAAGCCCAGCAATAATAAGGAGCCATGTTTGTAGATGTGATGATGAAGACATGGAGGCAATATTTTCCTTACATGATCCAGGTCCTTGGGAGAGGCTGGAGGGCTGGCCGACAGGCTGAAAACCTACCTGGGACTGGCTTATTACATCACAGGCAGCAGTGTGCCCTGGACACCTGAGCCCAGTGTGTCCTGGGCAGCTTGGGGATTCAAGCTGGAGACTGTTCTCAGCACTGACCAGCTTTTGTAATCAATTTCTGGATGGTACACGTGCCTCTAAGAGGTATATTGAATTTTTAAGGCCCTGGGAGACAAATAGAGAGTGCTCTTGTTTGTCTTCATCCTGAAGCCACACTGTTTCTAATATTTGGAGAGCTTTCTGTGGAAGAGGAATTAAAGCTGCAAAGGAGCAGATTTCAGCTCAGTATCGAAGGGGAACTACTTAAAAGAGCCTGGCCAGGAAGCTCCCCACAGTACCCCGCATCACTCAGGGAGCCGGACCAGGCTGGAGGGCTGTGAGGAAGGCAGTAGGAGGCTTTCTGCTTTGGAAAGGGAGCAGATTGCCAAACGGACCCTAAGGCCTATTGTCAGTAGCGTTAGAGCAATTATTGCAGTCGATGATGATGATGATGACAATGACAGTGATGGTGATGTGATTACTTAGGTAATTAATTATGGTGATCACCATTTCCCCCATCCCCCCAATTCCCCCTTCCACCGTCACCCACCACTGCTAGATTTTGAACTCTTTGTTGGGGCTATGCCTTTCATTGCTGTGATCCCGGCACCTAGAATTATGCCTAGCCCAGAGAAGATCCCCAATAAATGTCTGTCATGAATTAAATTATTATGGCACTGATTTCATAACAGCTATAATGCTAAATACCAACAGGGGAGTGTCTCAGCTCCCCAGGAAGGAAGTGCCACTGCACACCAAGGAAGGGGCCAGATGACTGACAGTACTCGGAACTATGGACATCTGGTTAGTTCATGAGTATTTTAGATACAGAGCAAATAAAACTGAATGTCCAACACCTTCGCTGTTGCGTGCAAGTTTTCTACTGGTGCAAAATAAACATCAGTTTGGGGAGCACTTAGCAGTCCCACAAGGAAGAACTGACAGAGCAGGACTCAAACCTCTGTGAACGGGCTCAGGGAGAAGCCAGTGCCTCTGGGGCAGACAGATGGAGAATGATGGGAAGGATGGATGTTCAACCAGAACTCTCCTTCGGCTCGGCCACAGTGCACAGAAGGTTCACATGCTGCCCTAAATGTGCAAGAGGATCAACAGCACGTTCAGTCCTTGGCACTGTGGTCTGGGCTAGTTCTCTCAACAGGTGACACCACAGAAGAGATGCTCGTGGCTCCCACCAGCCACAAGGAAATGGACACTTGAGTTTCTGGTTTTTTCCTGTTGATTTTCTTTTTAAAGATTCTTTTAATTAAATTTATTGGGGTGACATATTGGTTAATGAAATTATATAGGTTTCAACTGTACAATTTTATAATACATCATCTGTATATTACATTGTGTGTTTACCACCCAAAGTCAAATCTCCTCCTGTCACCATATATGACACCCTTTACCCATTTCTACCTCTCCTTCATTCCCCTTTCTCTCTGGTAACCACTATACTGTTGTCTGTGTCTGTGAGTTTTTGTTTGTCTTGTTTGTTCATTTGTTGCTTTCAGTTTTATAATCCACATATGGCTCTTGACTTTTTCTGTCTGACTTATTTTGCCGCTTTAGTGTGATATTCTCAAAATCCATCCACGTCACAAACAGCAGTATTTCATCTTTTCTTATGGTTGAGTTGTATTCCATTGTAAGATGTAGCACCACATCTTCTTCATCCAATCATCTATTGAAGGACACTTCAGTTGTTTCCATGTCTTGACCGCTGTGCAAAATGCAGCCTGGTGGACTGGTATGGTCCGGGCCCCGGGATGCGGTGCACACGTCCGCAGCTGCGGTCATGACAGCACTAACCTTTGCAAGCCCACGGCCCGCAGTTTGAATCACATTATTAATTTTCATTTATATTGTCTTGTCGCCTATGTGCCTTATTTTTTAAAAATGTGTACCAGATGTTGTGTTGGCAAAATTACTTGTGGAAATGATTTAAGGACTGTGGTGATGTTACCTTCCTTCAGAGTGGATTCATATTTGCTTCTGTTAGATGTTTTGGAGTACCAAAAGCCTGGGACAACCTCAGTCCGATTTCAAGGTTTGGGAAGATTTGAAGCTAGCTATAAAACCTATAAATGCGTGTTTCCTTCTGGTTTACTCTTATTCTTATGGTGCTGCCCTGGGGGGCAGGGGTCTCCTCCCAAGAGGTGGAAGTTTAGTTAGGAACAACTTCATGGTGGGCCTTACACTTCCAAATCTGTTTCCCACCTCCAGCAGGCTGGCAATAGTGCTTCTTGACCTCTCAGTGACCATCTCCAGAAGCTGCAAATTCCTCGGTTGAAACATAGCTTCAAATGCTGGCCTTATTGCTCTGAGTTCCTGCTTTATCCCAGAATTGTGACCTTATGATTCCTTGTTGTTTTATTACTTTGCCAATGCTGTGCACAGATGTTTTATATAATTCGTTCAGTATTTATAATTGCCATCTGCAGGAGAGTTGATCCAAATTAACTTGTTTTTTTTCTTACTGGAAACCAAAGTTAAATATTGATCTCTACATTTTTCCTAGAATCCTGTAGAGGTGACCAAATTGTCAGAGCTATTTTCCAGTTGCTCGGCAGGGTGGGGATTTTTGCTCAGTTGCCCAGGCACATTTGAAGTCACAGAGTGCTAAGGCTGAACTTCTCAGTTACTGCAAGTGACAGAGCAGATACAACATGAACAGGTCCAATCGGACCATCACCATGGCGAGGTTCATTTTGCTGGGCCTCTCAGCCCACCCAAAGCTGGAGAAAACATTCTCTGTGCCCACCTTGCTGAGGTACCTGGTGATCCTACTGGGTAATGGGACCCTCATCCTGGTGACCGTCCTTGACTCCTGTCTCCCCACATCCATGTACTTCTTTCTGTGGAACCTCTCCTTCCTGGACATCTGCTTTACAACCTCCTCAGTCCCCTTATTCTTGACAGCTTCCTGACCCCCAGGGAAACCATCTCTGTCTCAACCTGTGCCGTACAGATATTCCTCTCCTTTGCCAGGGGAGCCACAGAATGTGTGCTCCTGAGCATGATGGCATTTGATCGCTACATGGCCATCTGCAGCCCCCCGAGGTACCCCATGGTCATAAGCAAGGCTGCCCTATGTGCCCATGGCTGCTGGCTTCTGGGCAGCTGGTATCACCAACTCAGTAGTTCAGACATCCCAGGCCATGAGGCTGCCCTTCTGTGGGGACAACATCGTCAGCCACTTCACCTGTGAGATCCTGGCCATCCTGAAGTTGGCCTGTGCTGACATCTCCATCAATGTGATCAGCATGGCTGTGGTCAACATGATCTTCCTTGCAACCCCAGCCTTGTTCAGTTCTGTCTCCTACGTGTTTATCATTGCTGACATCCTGAGGATCCCCTCAGCTGAGGGGAGGAAAAGGGCCTTTTCTACTTGCTCTGACCACCTCACAGTCATGGTCGTCTTCTACGGGACCACCCTTTTCATGTATGGGAAACCCAAACCCAAGGACCCCTTGGGAGCAGACAAACAGGACCTTTCAGACAAACTCATCTCCCTCTTCTATGGGGTGGTGGCCCCCATGCTCAACTCCATCATCTACAGCCTCAGGAAAAAGGATGTGAAGGCTGCTGTGAAGAACTTGGTACATCAGAAACATCTAACTAAGTGACTGTTACAGATTCTCAAACTGTCAAAATGCAAGACCTCCAAACTCTTCATTGTGCCCGTGGGAAAATGGTGAACCAGGGAGGTCCTTGGCCTATCAGTGGAAAGAGCCTTTTCATTTCTGGCATTGCTGATTATTTTCTTGGCTTCATACAAAACTACACTGTACCGTGTTATAGCTGTATTTTGCTGCCAGAACTTGCAGTCTTCTGATACTGGAACTTGATGGCTATCTATAAAGAGTAGATGTGGTAAAAAACAAACACACATTTGAGGGGTATGGGGTCTTAGAGTATATTGTCTTTCCCTGTGTAGAACCGCTGCTTACTCGGTTCTGCTCTGGTCTCATTCCAAAGACTTTTGCTCTATCCGATAGAGGGATAAATTGGGAAATGTCATTTACCTCAACATCTAAGAGTGATCATTAGCACCATGACAGGAATGCCACTCGCATATTAGCACTAGAAATAGCAGGACTTATCTGGAGCAGCTGCTTTGTTTTGATCTAATAGAATCTTGTCATTCACCATATTCTCCTCCTTATTGTCACTGCAGCGATGTTCAGACGCAGACATGCCACCTCACTGCAGCAGTCAGCGGAGTGCTGCACGGCTGAGGGCCAGCAGCTCCCAAACTCTCATCCGTGCAACCGACGTGGCACATGGATGACAGCTACGTACACCCAGCACACACTCCATAAATGTGCCCCCACTGTGATGAAAGCCCCAAAACACTGTGGTAAAGCAAATGGAAAAATCATTCTTAATTCCACAATTAATGCGAGACCAGCTGTAAGAGTTCCTCCCTACCACTAGCGGCCACGGGAACAGTGTAGCTCCCAGAGCTCTAAGTCTACGACTCTCTCCGACACTCAAGGAATGTATTGGGATAGTGCGTATTTACTATATTACAGAGATTATGTTTAATCCACTTAAATTTATATTTATAAAAGTTATCTATTACCAGCCCTGGCTGGTGTGGTTCAGTGGATTGAGTGCCAGCCTGAAAACCGAAAGGTCGCTGGTTCGATTTCCAGTCAGGGCACATACCTGTGTTGCAGGCCAGGTCCCCAGTTGGGGGCGTGCGAGAGGCAACCGAGAGAGGTGTCTCTCCCGCTTCAATGTTTCTTTCCCCCTCCCTTCCCCACTCTCGAAAAATAAATAAATAAAAATAAAATCTTTAAAAAAAAGTTATCTATTACCAAACTTTGGTCCTTTAACTATTGTTCGTATACAGCAGGTTATTTTCTCTTTTTCTTTCCTCCCTCTTCCTTCCTCATCCCCATGTTAAATCTGCTCCCTCCCCTTACTGGTTGATAGTTCCCTCCAAAATTGTATTCATTTTCTATTGCTGTGTAAAGTCTATATATTTATAACCTATTTGAATTGAAAAAATAGAAGTTTGGAATCCATATTACCTACTAAATAATTGTATTAACTCCAACATCAGGAAAATCTTTGCACTGAAAATGGCATCCCTTTCAAGAATGGCGTACAGGGTGGGGCAAAAGTAAGTTTACGGTTGTGAGTACATGGAACCGTTTATGCTTAATTACTGTCTTGTTTTCCATATGAACAGCTGTAAACCTACATTTGCCCAGCCCTGCATATGTGTGCACATATATGTGTTTGCATGTGGGTTTTTTACTGGCATGGGAGAAGATTAAGAACAATGCATTGATTTATGATTGCCTGATTTAAGCTTTCTCCCACAATTTACTAACATAACTCAGTTATTTCCTGCACATGGACTTTTATTCCAATCAGTTATTTCCCACATTTTGACTTCCTGCTATGAAAAGAATACATAAATAAACCAAAATCTGTAGCAACCATGTCTGATAAACTAGTATACAAAAAATGTTATCAGATATTTCCTCTCTACAAAAGGGGCCCGTTGGCACCACACTGCATACTAATCACTATTATAACTGACAAAAAGATTTTAAATTGCCTCTCCCACTTTTGTTTACCCCAGTACATTTGTGTAACCCTTGGCTAAGTAATCTGAAGGAGTTTTAATCAAGCTCTGATTAGTCAAAGGTTACAATACGACCATTATCATCAGCATGTCAGTTTTAGCTGTCAGAATAAGATGTCTCTGAATGGGAAGCCACGGTCTTCATCCATTTCTCTTCACCCAGCCAACTCCAGCCTCGTTCCATTTACATAAACATTGTTGTAGAAGGGACAACAGTCGTACTCAACTCTTCACTCTGGATTTGTTACCACTCTTGTTTGTTACAACCCTAGGCATACCCTCTCTTTGGCACTGCCTCACAGTCTATATGTGTGATTCCCCAATCCTCTGTTCCACACTTAGTGCAGAATCCACATCATTCACTTCCTAGTCACAGATTCATTCAGCTTTTCCTTTGGTCTTCACACTCAGAAAGTTTTCCTCTTGTTTCACTTTGCCTGAATTTATCACTTATACCAGGAAGTTTTAGGAACATGCATTTGAAAGAGCATCCAATTTCCTTATACTTTTTTGAAGTTAGCTTCTCAGTTTTCTGGGATCATTGGAGATCAGCTGTTGCTCAATACAACCAATATCCCTGTCGCTCCGGCCCCCAACCTCACCAACTTTGCATGCTGCTTTTGCTGCATACTGTAAGTTTGGGTGTACTGTGGTTTTTTGGGGTTTTAAAAAAATCTTGATGTATTTTCTAATTTCCTTTGTGATTTCTTCTTTGACCCAATGGGTGTTTATGAGTATGTTGTTTAATTTCCACATATTTGTGAATTTTCCAGCCTCCCTTCTGTTATTGATTTCTAGCTTCATTCCACTGTGGTCAGAAAATATACTTGGTATGAATTCATTCATACTTAAATTTGTTTGGACTTGTTTTATAACCTAACATGTGATTTATCCTGGAGAAGTTTCCATGTGCACCTGAAAAGAATGTATGTTCTGCTGCTTTGGGATGGAATGTTCTGTATTGAGTAAAAGCCATGGGGGCCCTGACTCTGGGAAATTCCTAGGAGGGTAGAATGCCTCTTAGTGACTGAGACAGAATATTATCATCAACGTGGTCAGATGGAGGCTTGATGTTTAATTTAATTAAAGAAAATAACTACATAATTTTTTTTTATATACCTGAGTTTTGTCCTAGATTCAAACCTATTCTGGATAAGCGGTATCACGTCTCAGCTCTGCAGCTGGGATTGTCTGCATTTTGAGGTGACTCTTACCCCCTCTCTGGTTTGTAATTTTACAATTTTTATAATATATATATTAATGATTATGCTATTACAGTTGTCCCAATTTTTCCCCCTTTGCCCTCCACCACCCAGCACCCACCATTCCCTCCAGCAATCCTCCTCCCCTTAGTTCATGTCCATGAGGACTTACCTTCCTGGCACTGGAACTGGGTGGTCTGATGTGGTCCTGGGATCCCTCATTCCCAGTTTTTATCTACCACTTGTGGGTGTGTGACTGGCCTGTTCCACGTCTCTGCATCTCCGCCCCTCTCACCCGTCTGAATGAATGTGGCCTCTTTAATTCCTTGGTTGTCGGACTTCCATAGAGCTCGATTTTCTGACGGTTCTGGGTGATCGTTGTTTCCAATTTTTCTACTTTTAATTTCCCTTTGCACGATTTCTTCACCTATCTAATTTTAATTTTTTGGCCTCAGATGCATTTTTGGATTACGTCCAATCCTTTGTGGGATGATGTCAGGCATAACTGAAAGACCAAACAAGCAAACAAAGCAACAAGTAAGCAGGCAGACAAATAAATGAACTAATGACAAAATGTGCCAGTGGGAAGAGCCATGGGCTGGCTGTTGGGGGCTGCAGCTCCTCGCAGCTCCTTTTCCTGGGCCTTGCTGTCTCTTTCTCCTGCTGTCAGTTAGTTTGGGACTGACCGACCTTGAAATCCTTTCACGGATGACCTTCTAAGGCCCCAGGCCTGGTATGAGTCTAGGGGTGGAGAACTGGGACTATGTAAAAGTCACCTTCCGGTATCATGGTTCCTGGGGCATCTGTGCTCTGTGCTGCCCACCCAACTCCTGGTCCCCTGGATTTATTAGATGTTAAATGACATGCAGAGGAGACAGTGATTACCACAATTTCGACATAGGTAATTATATTTACCTGACTACAAACCTCTGTGAGCAGATCCCTAGTCCTTTGTCACGAACACCCCCAAACGTACATCTGTGCTTGAAAGAGTCTCCTCATTCCCAGATTCTGGATGGTGGCAGAGGGCCTGCTCACGTAGGGTTGCTTGTATAACACCAAACTACATACAAAGATTAGGACTTCTGGTGGACCTTCAGGGAAGAGAGGGGAAAAGAAAACCAAGTTCCACTGAACTTCTCTTTTGTCTGGAGGACAGCGAGAGGGAATTTGTTGGAACCTCCCTCTCTGGAAATCTATAAAACGAGGACCCTACCCTTGTTTAACTGACCACAGTCCTAACCTCCTCACTAACCGACCATGGATGGGACCTCTGCGGAGAAGGGAAAAGGGGTTGGAAACCCAGGAGGAGGTGAGCAACAGGACACAGTGAGGTTCTGGAGCAGTTCGTTGGGGTCTCTGCCTCTCCATTATTCTCTGTGCTGTCTCTGCATTTACCTTTGTTTTATGGTATTCACCTCATCTAATTTGCTGTGTTATTAATGTGGTTAGAGCAAGTCTTATTAATGCTTAATGACAGGGGTAGAAATGAGGATTTTTATAACCCCTTGCTTCCCCCAAAGTATTTTTTAAATCTCCTTATAGTGTGGGCACACAGTGTTCTGGCTCAGTTAGCCTCAGTTCTATTAAGACTCCTTTTCTTGAATTCTACGTGATTTCCCTAATCAATCCAAATGAATTCTTACTTAGTAAAAAAATAAGAGAAAAATTGACTTGAGCTTGTGCAAGTAGATCTTTGTTCTTATATCAAAAACAGCAAAAGTAAATAGGTTGGGATTAAAGTTGATGGAATAGTCAATAGCTCGCAGCTGGCACTGGCCACAGAACTCATGGACCATCAAAATTCCCAGGGGACCCTCTGGGGACCAGGGATGGTCCTGTTTGTTCCAAATTACACCTGATACTTGGGGGTTAAGTCCAGGATCCTTAGTATTGTGGAAAGTCCATTAACATTCCAAGTTGAATTATTACAACAGGTGTTGCTAGCACTCCCAAAGAAAATAAGATAGCTATTCAAAGAGCAGCTGTGTGGGGGAAGATCAGGAGTGGTAGGCAGGTGGCTCAGGTCAGCATGGGCTGGGGTTGGGTGCCCCCTGCCCTGTCCCTCTAGTGGTACTCTCAACTTAGGCCAGGCAACTAGAGACCTGCCTTCCAATTCTGTCTCCAACACCATTTGCCACCGTTGAGCTCTTGGCTAAGTTTCTTTCCTTCTCTGGGCCTCAATGGCCTTGTCTGTAAAATGAGACCGTATCGCCGCATCCCTCTCACTGGACGGTGTTTGTGAGAACACCAGAGGAAAGCCCAGAGAGGGAGAACTCATGGCTCTCACGCCACAACCTGCCGCTCATTGAGAAGGGGTCTCCTCTGGGCTCACTCTCCCATTCAAGCTTTCCGCAGATCACAGGCAAGGACTCCAAACCGCTAGTGCCACCCAGAGTGCTATTGAAGGAGACTTGGGAGCCTGACTGTGGCTCTACTGCTTGTGCCTGCTGTAAACCCGCCATCTAGTGGACGTGTCTGCAGGCTCCTGAGCTCAGAGCTTCTTGAACTTTATTGAATGTGCTCATGAGTCACCTGAGGATGTTGTGAAAATGCAGATTCGGATTCAGTGAATCTGAGGTGGGATCTGAGATTCTACATCTCTGACAAGTTCCCAGGGGACGCCTATGCTGCTGCTCTGCAAGCCACACTTTGAGCGAGCAGCAGGCCCTGAAAGACTCGGCACCGGGGCTGAAGGAAGAGGCAGGGAAGCAACTCCTGTGTGGAAGTCTCCGGCCTCAGCGACCCAGTCTGTTCTCTCTGATGTTGGGGCGGCAGTTTGCCCTGCGACCTTGCTTCTCCTATGGATCTAAGGATTGTTGATTTATCAGCGTGTTCAGCTTTTTACTTGCTAGTAGAGAGTGGTAACTTCAAGATTCTTACACGCTAACTGGAAAGCATGCATTTCTACTCAACTAGCTCTAAAATGCACAAGTGCAAACTGATATAAAAATGTGGTCAAATGCAAAGTAAGAGGCATAAATAATAAAGCAGAGGAAAAATTACTATCAAATTTTGCAGAAAACACAATTCTTGTATTTCTAAAAAATAACCAGAAAACTGTTAGCAGTAATACAAGTTCAGAAAAGTTAAGAAGATAGAAATAACTTCTCAAAAATCAACTGTATTTCTATGTACCATCAATAGAAAAAAAACTGGAAGAATAGCATTTTACAGTAGTAACAAATGCTAAAGAATTGGGAACAAGCATCATTCCCTACATAATAGTCTGAACCAATAAAAAAAAAAGTTGTTATGTGACTATAAAGGAAGGCAGAGTCATTGACCAGAGAAGAAATTCTACAATAAAAATAACCTCAATTTCTATGGTGGAAGCTCTCAAACTGTAACAAATGGAAGATTCTTTAATATGCATACTTTGTGCTCTATCTCCAAAGATTTTAATTTTGCTATGTCTGAGAAAAGACCAGTAGGAAACCTGGGCTTAGAAACATAGTTATTTAGTGTTTTTAATCCCCCCAAAGATTCTACTGAAATACATGAATTGCTAGTGAAGAACAGTCGAACAATACAAGGATTTTTTGAAGGGAACAGTGTTAGATTCTTCGTATCGGATTTGAACTTATTACAAAGAAACAATTAGTGAACTATACACCATTTTTTTTAAAGTTTGGTAAAATCAGTGGTATCAGAGATACTGGAAAATTCCAGCTATATGAAATTAATATGTATATGTCAGATGAAAATTAATAGCACAAAGAAGGAAACACTTTTTAATAAATGGGGTAGCAACAATATTCATTTGGATGAAGGTTTGCCTTTGATCCATAGGTCACACCATACGCTGCCATAAACTTCAGATGAATTAGAATTAAACATAAAACATCATCATGATTACAAAAAGCTAAAAAAGAACAGAATGACATATTTATCCCAGCTGTGGAAGAGAGCGTGAAAGAAGGTATCAGAATTAAAACAGACAAAACTCTTAAATAATATAGTCTGATCGAATAAGAATCGAACTGCTCCCAAATGGAGGTTTCTCAAGTATTCGATTTGAGCTTATTATATATATAATATATATAATAACTTTTAAAATGTAATAAGACAACAGACACACGTAAGCTTGTTATGTTTTGATTTTTGACACTATAGAGGTCACTGCCATGTTACCATGTGTGCTGTTGAAGTGAATGCCTTTTGAATAGTCCTTGGAATAAATCTTTCCCTGCCATCCCTGCGCATTTATTTTATCTTCTTTAAATGTGTCCTTTATTAGAGAAAGTGTAGTTCTGGGCTGATCTTTTCTTTAATCCAAGCCTATGCACATGTGCTTATGTATAATTGTACCAGGGAGTACACATGTGCACTGTTCTCAATTAAGTGGCGGGTGAGGCTCAGATCATCTGCTTGGTGCGTGTTCTCATCATGGTGTCATAACCAATTGCACAATAGCAAGTGGACGTGTAACTGGCCACACAGTAAGAATATCACATTGTAAATGGTATTGGAATTAACCGTAAATTTGGGGTGCTGCTTCTTTGATTTTGCATTTATGATGAGGAATTTGAGCAGTTACACAAGCTTATTAGTGAATCGGTATTTTTTTCTGATTTTTAATGTGCAACTGGCATTTTTTAAATTAATAAACTTAGCTTTTTAAGAGAAGATTTAGGTTCCCAGCAAAATTGAACAGAAAGTAAAGAGAGTTCCCATATAATTCCTCGCACATGTAAAACCTCCCCCACTATCAATATCCTGCCCAAGAACGGTACCTTTGTTACAATCAATGAACACAGTTGACATATAATCACCCAGAGCTGGTAGTTGACATTAGGGCTCATTCTTGGTGTTGTTCATTCTATGGGTGTGGACAAATGTATAATGATGCGTATCACCGTTATGGAGTACAATTCACTGCCCAAAAAATCCTCTTTCCTCTACTTCTTCACCCCTCCCTCTCCTTAACCCTGGCAACCACTAATCTTTTTACTGTCCCCACAGTTTTGCCTTTTCCAGTATGTCGTGTAATTGGAGTTATACAGCATGTAACATTTTCAGGTTGGCTTTGCTTAGTAATATGCTTTTTAAGTTTCCTCCATGTCTTTTTTTTTTTTTTTAAGAGAGAGTGGGGAGGGAGAAAGACAGGGAGAGATACATCGATGTGCAAGAGAAACATCATTGGTTGTCCCTCACACGCCCCCACTGGGGACCCTTCCTGCAACACAGGCATGTGCACTGACCAGGAATCAAACCGGCAACTTTCAGTACTCAGGCCAGGGCTCAAACCACTGAACTACACCAGCCAAGGCTAAGTTTCCTCCATGTCTTTCCAAAACTTTACAAAAATATTTTTAGTTTTGATTTCAGAGAGATGGGAAAGGAGGGAGAAAAACATCAATATGAGAGAGAACCAGTGACCTTTTGGTTTGCAGGGTGATGCCCAACCAGCTGAGCCTCACCCGTCAGGGCTTCTCCATGTCTTTTCATGGCTTGATAGCTCAGTTCTTTTTACCGTTGAATAATCTTCCATGGTCTGGATGTACCACAGTTTATCCACTTTCCTACTGAAGGACACTCAACTTTTGGCAATTATGAATAAAGCTGCTATAAACATCTGTGTGCAGGTTTCTGTATGGACATAAATTTTCACGAGTCAGTACTAAAACAAAAATTTCTCAGTATTCCTTTTTCAAGGTACTGTCTTAATTTAAATATAAGTAGTCTGAGATTTCAAGGCGAGCTATTTAAAAAACCATGACCCTTTGCAACCTACTCATTTATATGAATAAGGATTTTCTCTACAGCAGGTAAACAAAACAAAATACAGAAATAAATTGGAAGCTGAAACTGGAGTGACTACAATTTTCATCCATAATTCCAGATTTCAAGTTTTTGTGTTCATCAAAATCTCATTCATTATCTTTGAACCGAGCAATTGCTGTAAATCTGAACTTAAATAAATGTAGTAATAAAAAACAGCTTTTTTTTTTCTATTTTACATATCAGGATTCTGTAATATTTTGTTGAAAAAAATGTCACTGCTAAAAAATAAAAATAACACTTTTTTCAAAAGTGTTTTTATTGTTTTTTCCCCCATTACCACTTATCTCCATTATACCCACTTTCCCCCATAAAAATAACCTTTTTTAAGTTTGAAAATTACTGAGATAAACAGGCAAGGAGAGTAGAGAATGGGGAAAATTTCATAGTCCCAGGCTCATGTCTTTGGAGGGCTCATTGAAGCCAGAAGGATATTGTGCCAGCATCTCAGGTTGAGAGTCACAGTGCTAAATTTTATGACATGTTGTGGTGCGTGCCTTGTGGGGGACTTTTCTTCCTCTTGTGGGATCGCAGTATAGGGGCCAATGGGGATGTCAGATACACAGATTCTGCTCTAAGGCCCAGGGATCCTTTGCTCTCCAAGACCATACTCCAGTTGTTAAATGAACAGTGAACATGACAGCAGTTAGAAAATGTTTTCTCTAGCTGAGAATTTGCCTCCAAGCAATAACTTCTAGAAGGGTTGCATAGATGTTTGATGTACAGCTAGTTGTCTCTGCAAGTCCCCTTCTTGTTGAATTACTAAAACTTAATCTCAGTCGATTCAGTGGGACCTCAGCTTAGTCAAGACCTCTCTACAACTCCCTCCTTAGTTTTAAGAGGAATACATAGAGCCAAATCCACCAACTGGGACTGGGAAAGAAGGCAGGACATCTGGCCCTCAGTTGCTCTCATCATTCCTGTTGGCACCTGCGTTTTCATCTGGTACCCAGTTGTATAGGCCACGCAAATAACAGCTACAGCCTCCTCAGTCTAATCTTGAGGCCTCTTCAGGCGCTCAGCTTTCTCTCAACTCCTGCTTTGCCGGTCTCGAAGGGCATGGAAAACATTCAGCTACTTTTCTGTGGCACTTCAGGTGGGGAACAAGGAACAGGACATGCTAGCTTACCCCTGCTCTACACTTACACCATGCAGCGTGCAGAGGAATTTTATGAGGTGTTTCACTTCCCTGACCTCCATGGGAAGTGAGGCTCAGATACCCTCTTATCTCATATTCTCAAACCTTCCTTGGGTTCTATGTCTGACCCCACTGCAACCCCCTACAAGGGACCCCTTCTCTTCTAGCGGCTCTCTTCCTCCCCTATCGGAATGAGTCAAGTTGTTTGGAACTGACAGGGGTGGGAGGGACTGTATCTGATTTATCACAGTATTCTGTCAAGTCTATTACTACAAGTATTTTATGCCTTTCAGGTTAGGTTCAGATATCTCAAAAGCTTTTAATTGATTTTCAGACAGAGAGAGAGAAACATCAATCTGTTCCATTTATTTATGCATTCATTGGTTGATTCTTGTATGTACCCTGACTGGGATTGAACCCACAACCTTCGGGTATCAGAACAACACTCTAACCAGCTGAGCTACCCAGCCAGGGCCAAAAACTTTTACTCTTAAAACCACCATCTCTGCCTGGAATTTCAAAGGTCTATTTTAAAACCAAAATGCTAGGAATTTTCCTTTTTGTTTACTTTTTCACTCTAATAATCATCCCTGAAGAAATTAATGCCTTACCCTCACATTTTAGTTCTAAGGAAGGAATTGTTAGGAATAAAAAAAAATATTAATTAACATTAAAAAACATTGGCCCATCATATATATATGGATTTTATATCTGGTTTCATAAATATATATATATTATCTTAAATCTTAAAGCATTATGAACGGACCTTTTCCTTATCAAGATAGGTCAGTTCACAATAATAAAATGTGTTTAGGCTAAACAAACCTAGAAAAATTATCTCTTTTAAGGATTAACTTCAGAAAATTATTATGCATAAAATCCAGAAAATTTTATATGGGGTCCTAGTTAATTAAAATCAACAAAACCTGCCCTGGTTGGTATGGTTCAACAGATTGGGTGCCAGCCTGCAAATGGAAAGGTCACCGGTTCAACTCCCAGTCAGGGCACATGCCTGGGTTGTGGGCAAGATCCCCAGTTGGGTGTAAGACACTTGTTCATTGATGTTTCTCTCTCTCTCTTTCTCCCTTCCTTCCCTTCTCTCTAAAAATAAATAAATAAAATCTTTAAAAAAAATAAAATCAACAAAACCTGCCATGTTCTCAATCAAAAGTGTCTCTTTCTTCATATACCAAAGAGATGTTTGGATCTACATAAAGAAATAAAGAGCCTCAGAAATGCTTAACATGAAGCATTATTTGAAGGTAGACTGTACTAAGTTAAAATGTACACTATAAATCCTGGGGCACCTACTGAAAAATAAAGCAAGGAAGTAGAGCTAATAAGCCAATAAAGGAGATAAAATAAAATCATAAAAAGAACACTCCAAACATTCTATTATTCCAAAAGAAGGTGGGAAAGAAAGAAAAGCTGAAAAAAATGGAAAAAGAACAAATGCAGCAAATAGAAAAATAGCAAGATAGCAGATTTAAATTCAACTATATCCATACTTATATTAAATCTAAGTGACCTAATACTCCAGTTAAAAGCAGATGTTGTAAAATTAAATTAAAAAGAAAAGAATCAATCATGATATGATTTCCACAAGAAACCTACTTAAAAATTTTTTAAAAAACAAATAGGTTAAAACTAAAATAATAGGGAAACTATAGCACACAAACACAAATCAAAACGTTTGATGGGTTTTATTTATCTAAAATACAGAAAGATGTTTTTGAGCTCAGGACAAAATCACTGGTGAGTAACATTTTTAAAGTGCCGTACTGATCTGTAAGCATTAACCTCTGTTTAGAATGAAAATTATACCAGCCTTTCAAAATAGAACTACATAAGTCCCAAAGTGAACAACGTATGTAATTTTAAGTTTTCTAATAGCCACATTAAAAAAAGTGAAAGAATAATGGTGGATAAATGACATTATACATTTATCAAAAACCCATAAAATATATAATACCGAGAATGAACCCTAATGTAAACTATGGACTCTGGATGATAATGATGTGTTAGTGTAGGTTCACTTATTGTAACAAAGGCACCATTCTGGTGCAGAATGTTGATAGTGGAGGAGCTTGTGTGCATGTTAAGGCAGGAGATATAAAGGAAATCTCTATACCCTCTGCTCGATTTTGCTATAAACCTAAAACTGCTCTAAAAAATAAAGCCTATTTTTTTAAAACGTAAAAAGAAACAGGTGAAATCAATTTTAACAATACTTTACTTTCTTGTTTTTATACCAAATCCTTAAAATCTGGTTTCAGCACATTTCAGTTTGGGCTTGCTACATTTCGAGTACTCAAGAGCCACATGTGACTAATGGCTCCCATATTAGACAGTGCAACTCTAAACTTTTTGACTCTTCTTTTCTGGGGAGGAGTCAGAGAGTGAGATGGGAATAAGGTGGGAGTAAACCTAGCCAGTCAGTTCTATGGACCAAGTTGAAGGTTGACCTCATGTCTCATAACAGCTCTAGAATTTAACATCACTCACTGTCAAGCACTGTGTTAGACATATTATATACAATGTCGTCTCTTTTTTCTCAACTTCCCGTATCATTTATCTTTCCTAGAATCTGGATGCAATTAACTATAGTAAGACAGTACTCAATACTATTTAAGTCTCATTTTAGGTTCTTTAAGCTACCTTAATATTTGTAAATGTGAGATAAGCGAGGAGTAACTTTATGTGTAAGCTAGTTTATAAAGGCCAAATTCTGTTACATTAAAGTCTACCTGTTGCATATAAAATTTTGTATAGTTACATCAATATCGAGTAAATTTGTTGGCATGTCAAAGTTTTCCAGTTTTACTGGAATGTTAATTCTCACATTTATAATGTCTTCTTTAATCTTCTCAAAAAGTCAAAGATGAAAGTAAAGGAAAGAGAAGTCAAAAGACTTTGCTCAGAGTCACACAACTAGTTAGTGTTAGAGTATAATTTGGACTCAGGTGTGCCTTAAGCCAGCAGTCCCCAACCTTTTCAGCACCAGAGACCAGTTTCATGGAAGAAAATTTTTCCATGGACTGGGCTGGTTGGGGGAGGATGGCTTTATAGCCTGCCACCAGATGCAGCTTAATTGTCACTTGCCACTCATTGACAGGGTTTTGATATACGTCTGGAAGCAACTGATTTATTCTGTGCAGTCAAACCCCTCTGCTAATGATAATCTGTATTTCCAGCCACTCCCCAGAGCTAGCATCACCACCTCAGATCTACCTGAGATCATCAGGCATTAGATTCTCATAAGGAGCCTGCAACCTAGATCCCTCACATGTGCAGCTCACAGTAGGGTTCATGGACCTGTGAGAATCTAATGCCACCTCCAGTCTGACAGGAGGCAGAGCTGGGGTGTAATGGGAGCTATGGGGAGTGGCTATAAATACAGATGAAGCTTCCCTCACTCACCACCCCACTGCTCAACTCCTACTGTATGGTCTGCTTTCTGGACCAGGGGCTGAGGACCCATCTTAAGCCCATGCTCTTGCCACTACGCTACACTGCTGCTCTCTGTCTTGTGGGAAAGCTGTTTCTGGGGGTCTGAACAGGGGGGAAAGTGGAAATAAACTATTGGTTTCATCACAAAACAGAAAGGTAATCTAAAATGGATAGGCTATTTGTTCAAGCCTACTGACCATGTCTGACGCCAGTGTCCAACCATTTGCCTCAATGGGCAACAGCCAGTAGAATTTCCAGGTCCCACTTGCTTATTGGGCTCCCTTCACAGGAGGGTTAATGATCCAGATAGGGGACCAGAGAATGCTTGACCAAGAATGGCCTTAATCTCCCCACTTTCTGACTTCCCGCAGGATACAGGAGTCAGTCAGCCATCTTTCTGACTGGGAGGATCTCAAGCAACTTCCACTTAGTGGCTCATTATCATATCTCAGGTTTGGCTGTTCTTCTAACATGTCTGTTCCAATTATACACATATTGGTAGTAGAGAAATGGTCTCTACTACCAGAGCCCCTCAGTCTCACTAGCATAACTGCATTGATTTACTCATCCAGAGCAACCTTACTGCCGTATCTCATGAAATACCTGGAAATAAAGTCATTCCTGATTCTATAGCTAAGAGATCTCCAAGTATCCAAGCATTCTCTTTGTGCATAAGACCTCAGGTATCACCTCTGTGAGACAGCCTAGGTGAGCTCAACGACTCCTGTTACTTGAGGGACTTGGAATCTTTGAATAGCAGTTGCCAATCTTTTATCTTTTTCCTCTTCCTTCAGGCTCTCCTTCAGGGTCAATGATTTATGAGGGGGTGGGTGGATGGTCTTTCATTTGCTAATATTATGGGTTGAATTGTGTTTCTCTGTCCCCAAATTCACAGGTGGAAGTCCTAATCCCCAGTTCCTCCGAATGACCCTGTTTAGAAATATGGATTACTGTAGACATATTTAGTTAAAATGAGATCCTACTGGAGTATGGAGCAGGGTGGGCCCCCAAATCAATATGACTGGTGCCCTTATAAAAAGCAGAAATTTGGACGGACATGTACACACAAGAGGATTCCATGTGAACATGAAGGCAGAGATCAAGACGATGCGTCCACAAGTCAAGGAGTGCCAAAGGTTGTCAGCAAACCAGTGAAGCTAGGCGAGAGGCATGAATCAGATATTCCCTCAGAGCTCTCAAAGAAACCAACCCTGCCAACACTTTGATCTCAGATTTCTGGTTTCAAGAACTCTGAGACATAAATTTCTGTTGTTTAAGCCATGCAGTTTGTGGTACTTTGTTACAGCAGCCTAGGAAACTAACACAGGGACCCAATGGTCTAATGACCCATCTCCATGGTTATAGTCATCATTCCCCCTATTGAATTACCTTGGAAGTAATATCAATTACCTGTATGACCCCATCTTCCCACAGGGAAACCCCTGTGCAGGCTTCCCTTATGACATTTTCTGAGGAGCACAGAACTAAGGAGACCAACTGTCCCATTTTGTCTGTAACTAATGAGGTTCCTGGGACATAGGACCTTCAGTTTTAAAACCAGGACAGTCCCATATAAAGCAAGATGTGTCAGTCACTTTACACAGAACCCTCTTCCTGCTCAGGTCCTTTCAGGGCACAGCTGGGTCCAGAGTAACCATCTTAGTTCCCTCGGCTGAGCTGGGTTACCACAGAATTGGGGAATTCTGGGCAGAGGAGATACATGTTGTGAAAGAGGGGTGAAAGCAATTAAGAGATTTGGAACAAGATAAAAGGTTCTGAAAGGATGGTGGCAGGGGTACAGGAAGGGTGTGGAGATGAAGCTGAAAACACTTATTGGGTCCAATTGCTAAGAACCTCTGACACCATGTTAAATAATCGTACATCATTCTATCCTGAAAAAAAAGAGGTGGCCTCTCCAAGAGTTTGAAGAAAAAGAGTTATCATCAGAGCAGATGTTTAGATGTTTTAGAAAGATTATCATAACTCATTCATGTTTTCCTTCGGTAAACTTAAAAGAGATAATAGATATGAAGAAACCTAAAAGGCATACAAACCAACTTCAACATATGGATTTTGTTTGGAACTTGAAAAACTGTGAAAGGAAATTATGTGAAAATACTAAACACTGAATATTTAATGATATTAAGGAATTTAAAATTTTTAACTCTGCTTGTGCCTTTTTGGGGCGGGGTGGGTGGCAAGGAAGAGGGTAAAGGTATTAATTCGGAAACAGAAAGAGGAAGACCAGGAAGGAGAGAGCGAGAGAGTGTTTTGCTAGCCACTGTAGCCTCTCAAACATTCCCCACAGTAGTTTCGGGGGAGGAGAGGTGAGAAGTGGAGTGGGGACCCACCTCCAAACTGTCTCTTAAAGTCTAAACCTGACATTCAAGGCTCTCCAAATCTAGGTACACAAGCATTCCTTCCCCAACCTTTGCCTGGTAGGATTAGGTACTTATTAGCACATCAAAGACACACTGAAGTTACATTCGTCAAAGAACTTCGAGGGTGAATTTGTGCCTCGGGCGCTTGTCAGGCAACCCTGTCTGCGGCAGAGCCCCTCGGACTTTAGGAGAGGCCGAGTTGTCCCCGGTGACACGCCTTCTTTGGGTGTGAGGCAGCGTCTGAGCAGAAAGGATAATAAGAGGATCATCGAAGGTATGTGAAAGGGAGAAGTTAATTTGGTTCAGCCTTGGACTTTGCCTTAGTTCTCAGGTGAACTTGCTGTGTGATCATGGGCTGGTCAGTCCCTTTCTGAGCCTCAGTGACTTTATCTGCAAACCTCGGGAGGTGGTAGAGGTATTCTAAGGGCCCTCCAGCGCTGACATCCTCTGATTCCCCTCCAGGAGAACGCGGGCAGGGGGTCTCCGCTGCAGAAGACGACACACAGCTGGGCCAAAACAAAGAGACAGGGTCGCCAGCACGTTCCCGCCCCCGGCAGGTTTTGGAAACCCTTGGCAGCCGAGGGGCGGGGGCTCGAGCGCGCTGCAGCCAATCACCAAAGTTCCAGGGCGCCGGGGCGGGGTCTCCACGCGCTGCGGCGGCAGCTAGGCTGGGTCCGAGCATCCCGTGGTTCTGGACCTCCGGGCCCGGACATGGCGACCGCCCGGACCTCCCCGCGAGTTCCGCTGCTACTTCTCCTGGCCGTGGCGGGGGTCGCGGAGGTGTCAGGGGGCCTGTCCCCGGGCAGTGCGGGTGAGTAAGTGCTGGAGCAGCGGTTCGGGGCGGTCCGGAGCGGCGGCCTCAGCGCTCCAAGATGGCGCGGGGCTGGGGGCGGGGGTGCGCACGACCCCCGGACCCGGCCCACGTCCGGTGACCCAGGGGCCAGCGGTCCCAGCAGGCGGGAAAGGGTGCGGAGGCTGGACGAGAGAGGACCCCTCTCCATCCTCGCTCTCCCCGCCCCGAAGATCTGCTGAACTGGAAGCAATAACCCACGTTCGAGGCCTTGCCCTGTCACCCACCAGACAGGGGACCCCGGCTCGTCCCTTATCTCCTCAACAGACTCTGGTCTCTGTCAGAAAAGGGTGAGAAATGCCTTCGCCCAGGATCGTCGCGAGGGTTGGCTGGGCTTCGGAGGTGCAGCCACCCACCGCCGTCCTGACCAGTTATTGTTGCTTGACCCGCCCTGGGTTCAGAAAGGCAGACCTCGGGCGGCGAGCGTTGATGGGCCCAGCAGTCCGCAAGGTTCCCGTCTCAGAGGAGAATGGACCCACGCCTTCTAAATCCGACGCCGCTGCGGCTCGCTGTGGGTGCACTGTGCGTCCAAGACAGCGCTGGGCTCCGGCGAGAGACCTTAGAAACTGGTCACCTCCGCGCTCTCAGGGCTGGCAGGCAGGCTTGAGGAGGGTTTTGTTCTTGATCTGGGGGGATTAAACCCAGAGTGGATAGAAGAGTGTTTCAGTACTCACTTAGCTTCTCTCCCGTGCTGGGCTTTAGGAGGTGACGCGAACGCCTGCCTCCCAGTAGCTCTGGCTAGGAAGTGCGGTACAGCAGGACACAAGCTGCCGGAATCCGACGCAGGAGTGTCCAGAGGAGACGAAGGGCTCTGGGTGCACAGAGGGAGAGAGATGACGTCCGCCTTAGGTGGGAGGAAAATTGGGTGTTCCCCCAAACTGCACTAGACAATAAAACATGGCAGAGGTTTAAACGTGCAAGTGGTGGAGCAGTGCATTGCTTACTGAAAGAGCTTACACCTAGAAAGAACAAAATCAACCCCAACAGGGTTTTAAGGTAGCTTACGAGGTTAAAGATTTTTTTCTTTTTTTAAGGCAAGAAAGTCTTTAAAGAAGGGAGAGAATTATGTCAGGATCCTGGGATTAGTTCATTGTCATTGGGTTCTACATTTAGCTGTCAGATGGAAATCAAAGGAGAGGGAGAGAAAACATGGTGTGTTTTCTTGGCCAAATCAGTTTACCTTTCTGGTCCCCGTTTGCCTCATTAAGTTAAAGATATGAACTAAAGCATTTCCAGAGTTATGGCCCATAGAATACTAGTTAGTTGTTCATTCTCCTCTCACAGCTAGTCCGTTCTGTAGGTGATAATAGAGTGGAGTAGTTATGAACACAGCGACAGATTACGCAGCCTTGGTCTTTTTGTGCTTTAATATCTGCATTTATTATATATATATCATAGATTTTTTTGTGAGAATTGAGGTAATACATGCATAGCATTTAGAATAGCATATAGTAAGCACTGAAATGTTAGCTGTTAAATAAGTTTAGGAAACACTGCACATTGTACCCCTTTCTTATAAATTCACAAAACATGTTAGATTGCCAATAGAGTCCAGGGATTCCTGTGGTAAAGAAACTGGTTGGCCGAGGGAATGGGGAAATGACTGCTAACGGGTATGGCATTTCTTTTTAGGGTGATGAAAATGTTCTAAAGTTAAATTGTGGTGATAGTTGCACAACTCCATGAATATACTAAAAACCACTGAATTGTACATTTTAAAAGGATGAATTTTGTATTACGTGATTGTTAATGTATTAACTGATTCAACGATTGATTCAAATGGGCAGCCCCAAAAGGGAAGTAACAGGAGTTCTGGGAAAGACTTTCATAGAGGAGAGGTGGAAGGAAGCAAAGCAAAGCAATTATTTGATTAGCTATAACTTAAGTGGATGCCTTATTTGGGAAAGCCTAGGTGGCTGTTTGTGATTGATTGTCATTAGGTTTCAATTTCTTAGCCTAATGGTATTACAGGGTTAGGTGTCGGTTTGCTTGGTATGCTAAGGCAGTAAAGCCACCTCAGTCTAATGGCCTCCTTGTTTAATTAATTTAACATGATTTATTATTATTATAGAAAGATAGAAACTTGTTTGCTTATAGAACTCCTTTTCCTTCATAACACCTAAAGCACACTTTAGAAAACGCTACGCTCGATAGTTCCTAAAGGCCCTTCAAGCCCTAAAAGTCCGTGACAGCATAGAGTTTGCATATTTGATTAAAAAATTTTTTTTCAGTTTGACTAAATGTGAGATGTGTCCCTTGTACGAAATTCTAGGAAACATGTATTACTTCTTTCTTTACATAAAGGCCATTGAGTAATACAGTGGACAGAAGCTTCCACTGCGTATCTGTAGAAAGTGTGGAAAATGTCCTTCAATCCTAAACAAAAATTGAGAACACAATATTAAATTATATTTCAATGAAACCTGAGCTTGCATTCCTGCTCTGCCTTCTTTCCCCTGTCCTTATCCCATTCAAGTTTGAGTATTCCTGTCTCCTGGTATAAGGCTTTACAAGTCTTATCTGTTCTGACTTTGAGATTTTCATTCCTGTTCTTGGGGAGGGTAATGGAGGTGAGGGAATTATGTTGCTTGCTCAATGATTATCATCTCTTGAGAAGTTTGGCCACACCCTTTTCATGGGAGTAATGCCACACTTCCTATTCCAGTATAGTTTCCATCCCACCCCATCCACTACCCCTCCCTCCCTGCAACACATAACTTCTAGTGTTCCCTTTGAAGGATGGGATGGGACCTTAAGCTATAGTGGGTCTGTCATGGCACCTGATAACAGCTGTTTCTGTTCAAGATTTTTGTAATAAATAGTACAAAAGAAAGAAAGATGTAAAATTAAGGGCTAGGTTTCAATAAGTTGACATTTAAGAAATTATGTAATAGCCCAAAATTCTGAAAAAAGAATAATAAATTTTAAGTTAGGAAAAGTAAATGGCTATCTAGAGAAAACTGATAGGCAGATTTTCTTTCCAGAGAAGTATCTTGGCCCACACACTGCAGAAAGAACAAGGATTGGTGATAGACCAGATATGATAGTTTATTCTGGTATGCTGCTAAAAGTTCTGTCTTACATCCATAGATTTAAGCAGTCCTTCATAATCACACTTTTCACTGTGTACTACTTCTGGAAGAAAGTAGGATGATGTCAAGAGGTGGTTTTTATGTAGTAAAAATGTGTGTTGTAGAAAAGCAAAACAAATAATACAGGTGTTTGTTTATTCAAAAAATATTTATGGAGTGCTTACTATATGTCAGGCACTATTTTGGCTATAGGATTGATGCTCTTGAGCTTACATTCTGGTGGAGGAGAGATAGAAAATAAACAGATAAATAAAATGATTTCTGGTAGTGATAAGTATGCTATGAAGGAAACCAGATGATAACATAGAGAACCATGTGAGAATTGTTTTTCACTTATATAAACTGAATAACATCAATAGTGATGGTAAGAGGCCTGTTTTAGAAGATATAGTTCAGAACCAAGATCTGAAGACATGAAGGTGCTGTCCTTAGGAAAGGTGAGTAGGGACCAGAAAGTACAGAGACCCTATGGCAAAAAGGAGCAAAAGATCAGTATGGTTGGGACAAAATGAAGAGAGTAAGCTAGGACTAAATGGTGCTGGGCCTTGGCAAAAAAACACATAAGGATTGTGGGTTTTATTCTATGTGCAGATAAAAACCAATAGACTTTTAAGAAAGAGATGTGTGTTTGGCTTATATTTTAGATAATTCTGACTTCTTAATTAAAAAAAAAAAAGATTGTAGTGGATAGGAGTAAAAACGGGGTGACTAGAGAAGCCCATTGCAGTTGTCGAAGCAGGAGATAATGGTGAAAGAGCAGAGTGGTGGTGAAGGTAGAAGAGAGATTCAAGGAATGTTGCTGATGGATTGGATGTTGGAAGTAGGGTAAGGAGGAATTAAAGATTACTCACAGATTTTTACCTTGACCAACTAAGTAAAAAATAATACCATTTGTTGAGGTCAGGATGATGGGGAGGAACAGATTGGAGGAGGTTGGCAGGTGAGCCAGGAGAAGTTCAAAGTTCCATTTTTGAACTTATTTAAGATGGATATTAGGGATAACTCCCCCAAGTCCATTGCTTGTTAAGCTATGGTTCATACCTGTCAGTGATCCATTCAGCAAATATTTATTAAGCTGGTAATAGTGCCAGACAACCATGATAGGCACTAGGTATAAAGTGGTAGGTGAAAACAGACATGGTCCCTGTATTCTTGGAGTTTATGGTTTAGTGGGACATTCAGACATTAAATATCACCAAAAAATGTATATCTACATTGATAATATGTGGTTATATTAGTACATATCCACTCATATTCTAAATCTGAAAAATATATTTGAGAAAAAATCACGTGATTTAGTCAAGTATGTAGCACATATAGTATGATGGATGTTGTAAAACACATAAATAACATGAAAACGACTTCAAGAAAAGGGTGGTATTAAGAGAAACTTTTTGACCATGGAATATACCACTGGAAGCTAGACATTCTCACTCATGTTCATTTGTTTGTTTATTATTTTTACAGCCACACTTCTAGATGTAAATGGGAGGACTGCAGCATAGAGAGGGGAACGGAATTATCCAAGAATACTGGCTATTAGCATCTGGGGAGAAGACCTTATAGAGTCATTTGCTTTAGTTGTTTCATAATGATGAATGTCTGGGTTAAGGGTCTTTTGACTCCCAGAGGAACAGAAACCAAGGAATAGGGGGCTAGTTATGTAGCATCTAACAAGAGAACACACAGAAATCCAAGGGTAGGAAATTCAGCACAGCACAATCCTTAGGGACTATCATGGGAACTGGAAACTACTTTTGGAGACAGCCTCTCTCTACCTGTGATTGGTTCTCTCCCATACACGTCTTGCGTTTCCCACTCTCCATCAACCAGCTTTCTCTTCTAACTGAAGGTGCCTATACGCCATAAAACGTCAGTTTTCCCTACCTCAGCTCTTCTTGACCTTATAGGTGCAGAGCCCACTGCCAAATGGTTGCATATCTCTGTGCCTGAGTATGTGATTGGGATCAATTTATCTTTCCTAAGCCAGAAACTCTCATGATTGTTAAATTATGGGGTGGTCACCATATGAAATACAGTAAAGAAGTGGTACAGTGAGGGAAATACCTCTTTTTGTACATCTTTTCCTGATAAAAAGGCATTGCATAAGTAGGAAATTATTACCTATTAACCATTAAATAAAATTTTTTTTGAACTGAGCACTGTGCTGAATGAGTACCAGAAGTTTACAGCCAATCTGGGGATGCCATAACTATAGACATGAAGTGATGAGAGAAGAATTAAGTGTTAAAGTTTCTAGTCCTGACTAGGCCTTAGATTGAAAAAAGGAGGAGAAGGAGAAGAAAGAAAGAAGAAAAGAAAAAGAAAGAAACCCATCCCCAAAACCAACATGGCTTGGGGTCGTGGGAGAAGAAAGGCTTACTATGAGTTGAGGTGAAATATATGTCAGCAGAAAAAGGGAACTAAGCATTTCAGGCAGGAAGCTGCTGTGTTCAAACTAAATGAAGGCTTTCTTTGTTAAGAAACAAAAAACTAGAATGTCAAGGAAGGGAAGGTTAGAAGATTTTGAAAATTTAGAATGCCCCTGATGAGAAGATCTGGCTGTCAAACTGGCAATAGAATCAAATGAATATAACTGGTTGTTGCTACAGTGCAGTATGAAGCAAGCAATGAAGAAGAATATCTGTAACTTTCAAATGACTCAGAAAAAATATATATGTATTTGTCCAGATAGACAGGTAAATCAGTGTGGCAAGATGACAAAGCTGTTAGTAACATTGAATTCAGGCAGCTGGGTATATGGGTAATCATTTTACTGTTTGGCTCTTCATTGGCTATTGATACATCGTATTTCACTGTGTATAATGTGCACCCACGTTTTTGACCCAAACTTTCAGGAGAACTTCTGTTTTAATTTTTCAATTCAATTTTTTATGTATTAATATTTAGATACTTCTCTTTTGTATTTTAAAGGAATTTTAGCATTTATTTTTGAACGTATTATGGAATAAGGAATTTTATGTAACAAATAATTACAAAACACAAGAACAGATACAAGTTATTTCAGGCACTACCCACGTGTAATGCACATCCTTATTTTTCCCTCAAAAATTTGGGCCAAAAGTGTGCATTATATGCAGCAAAATTTGGTAGTCTATATATACACACGCACAAACATGAATATTTAAAGGGATAAATGTAACAATTGCAAGAATGCATAGGTTGTAATTGCAGTTGTCATTTAAAATTTTTTTAAAGTAAATGTCAATTTCCAGGCTGTTTTGAAAATAAAAATTTGAGTAAAAGATATGATTTTTTTATTAACTGTCCTTTTTAAATTTAGAATGACCTTTTTCCAGTATCAGCTCAGATTCAGTTTTTCCCCATCAGTGGTTTGGAACATATGTTCTGTTTTAGTAATTCTTTAGGAAGACATTACTTAGAGTGAATCTTTATTTTATTTAGAAAAGAAAACAAGAATGGCTTTTCATTAACCAAATTCAGTGACAGCTTTTGGGAGGCTTCTGTGGCAAGATCTCTTTTACTTCAAAAATCCTATAATTCTATGAATATTTTAGTTTAAATTAGGGTGTGTATTTGTTTTTTTAAGTGTTGGTTGGTCTTGGAAGTCTAATTTTCCTCTTTTGGCTGAAACATGCGCTTCCTGCCTACTTGCCTATCTTTAGTACATATGTGGCCCAACCCAGCAGCCAAACCTTAATGTTTCTCATTATTGGATAATTCTGCTTGAATAGTTCTAGGTTATACTACTGCCTTCTTAAACACAATATACATGACCTTTAGTAATCAGGTTTTGGTTTTAATTAATTTTATAATTACAGACTCTTGGAATAAGAATGCAAATAGGGTATTCATTCTTAGGCCTTTAATGAGAATAACATCTCTGCTTTTTATTTTTATTATGTCAGTATCAATTTTTATTTTAAACTAATTTACTCAATTCCATTCTATAAGAGTAAGAGTTTTTCTTGAAGAACAAGAAATTAGATCAGAATCAAATTATAACAACAAATTTCTAGAATTCATTGTCTTCTCTCGTATAAAACATTAGGCCTTGGAGAGTTTTTTGTGCTACAATAGTTGACTGACCCAATTAACCCATTTTAATAGCTGTAAAAAAGACAAAGGACTTTAATTACCACATTAATTGCATTTAAAACTCTTCCCCCCATTGTTAATGATGACATGTGAATTGAAGCCTATTTGTAGACATTTATTTTTTGAAGACTGTGCATTGTTAAAGATTCTAATAACTTTTTGTTGTTCCAAAGGAAGAAAGTTGCATACCAGTATAATAATGGCTAAGGTTAAAGTAGAGTATGGGAAATGTGATGGAACACAGGTCCACTAGCTTGCTCGAGGGAGGGTGACCATTTTCTCCAGGGAGGAAATGTCCTATTACAGAGGAATGCTTGGTTGTGAGGGGGAAGGGAGCTATTGCCAGAGACTTCAGGTTGCCCCCTTTAATCCCATTTTGTCAGAAATATCAGGCTTTTGGAAAGACTAGAAGGAAATATGTCAAAATGTCAACACAGATTCTGGCAGGACAGTGAGAGTATAGGACATTTTTCTTATTTTCTTAGGTGAAAAAAATTATTTCAAAAATTTTACTTGAGGTGGTCACTCCACTATTAATTTTACCTTCACATTAAATAGGGGAAAAAATGGACTCTTTATATTTATATAAATAGTTTAAATCTTCACCCAAGGGTATATTTTTATTGATTTTAGAGAGTGGGAAGGGGTGAGTGAGACACACACACACACACACACCAACCAATCAGTTGCCCACCCCACCTCGTACACACCCAGACTGGGGATTGAACGTGCAACCTAGATATGTGCTGTGACTGGGGATTGAATCCACAACCTGTTGGTGCACGGCAGGGATGCCCAACCTGGTCTGCGGCCTATTAGGAACTGGGCTGAGAGTGAAACTTGAGCTTCACCTCTTGTCTCCTTCTCACCCCTTCCACAGTGGGCAAGTGGGTGAGCCAGCAAAGCTCACCTGAGCTCTGAGCTTCGTCTCCTGTGCCCCACCCCATCTTCCATGAAACTGGTCCCTGGTGCCAAAAAGATTGGGGACCGCTGGTGTGTAGGATGATGCTCCAATCAACTGAGCCACCCAGCCAGGGCTTATGTTTATATTTCTAATAAGTCTTTCCATTGTTACTGAAGTTTTAATTATAACACATTTTATGGTTCTGTTCTAAGTACTTTGCTCCAAGAAACTTTTTCAAAAACCCCTAGGCCCAAATCAGACTCATGTCTGTCTGATTGTTTACTTTTTGCTAAGCCGGTGCTTATGGGGACCATATGTTATCCTGAGTTATCTTTGCTCGTGATCAGCTAGATTTTCTGCCCTTGTATGACCTTTATGTTAGAGCAGCAATTTTCAACCAGTGTGCCACAAGAATTTTTAAGATATGCAGTACCTGACTATTAGATTGTCAAATTAAAAAATGACAAGAGCCAACGTAACAATAGCTGTCTGGTGTGAATGAAGCAAAATTATACCTATTTTTTTGTCAGATTGGCAGAAAATACATATTTGTATGTGTTGCAGAATTTTAGTGTTAAGTTTGTGCCAAGAGATGAAAAAGATTGAAAATCGCATCTCTACAATAGTACCATGTCCCTGCTAATTATCTCTATAGCCAGTGTATCAGTGTCTCTGGGCCCATAATGCTGCTCAGCAACATTTTTTTTCTCTAATTTGATATTTCTCAAACTGACACTCTGAAATTTTAATAGGTGGCATAAAAAAGGTGTCCTGTGAGAAATCAGTCTACTTACGTCCCTTTTTAGGAGATTAATAATGAATACTAACATATTAAAGGGTTCTTGAAGTCCTACAGTGAAGAATTCTCTTTAACTTTTCTTAACCCTTCCTTTCCAAATTTATTTGAACATGAAACATTTTCTCTTGTGTAGCAGAAGCCCCAAACCAGGGAGCTGCTTAAATGTTCATGATATTTTTTTAAAAACCACCCAGAGGACTAGCAGATGTGGACATGCCATTTATTACTCTCGTTACAGGAGAGTGCACCAATGGCGGTGGGTCAGTGTGAGAGAGAGAGACCGCACCTCCTCCAGTCTGAAGCTCAATATAAGGTGTCCCAGATAAAGGTAGCACAGCGCCAGGTTGCACAAACCCACATGTGGCCTGAGGTCCATTACATCAGTGTGTACGTTCAGAAGGAAAAGGTCAAGAAGCAGCCACGGGACAAGAAGCCACTCCCAAAAGGAGATAAGGAGAGAGTTACAGTCTGTCCCCAAAACAATATACATTCCTTCTGGCAAAGGGGTCCCTGGCCAGCCCTCTCCACAGGTGGTGGGAGAGCCATGTATTATTGACCTCACATCTTTGTAACAGAACCACTGGGTTCTATTGCCCGCTGCCGATAAGAACCGTGACTTCCAATGCCAGAGTAAAGGAAAGGAACTGTTTATTGAAAAGTTATACAGCTTTAGAACAATGGCGGAATTCTGCAATTAAATCTCACTCCCTTTAGGAACAACAAAAAAAAACACCCACAAACACACAGTCCTGCCTCCCCCTCCCCTTGCCAAACCAGGCCAGTCAGAGGTTCCATCTCTCAGGAAAAGAAACAGAAGTCTGTAGCTTAGCTGGGCAGATTCCCATCTGTATTATGGCTTCTTCCAGTCATCCGTGCTGGGCTAGCTAGACTCCTGCTTTTAATTCAAAACCACATCCTCATGGGGAGCTGGAGAATACTTCTGCATCCTTTCAAACCACATGGCCAAGACCCCCTTCTCCTCTACGTGGTCAAAGGGGCTTCTCCTTCTCCAGCCACATGGCCAAGAGCCCAGTGGCTGCCCCACACCTGAGTTTTAAATCCCAGCATGGATCTTCCTCTGTAGCCCCATTTCCGACTCCTACCACACTGGATTACACCTGCCAGTTGTCTGGTTTCTTCTGCTTTTCTCTGCTGCCATTGTTAGTCTGGGCAAGTATGGCCCCGTGACGTAGAGCTAACTTCCTGCTCTGGCGCATGTGCAGCAAGCCCCTCCATCGCATCAGAGGTTAGAGTCATGTCCATCTCGCTGGCTCTGAGCAGGCATAGCCACTTAACATTACTAAAACACTGGCCAAGTTCTTTAGATATGCAAAGTAACTCAGTGGCCCTCCTCCGCTTCCCGTATCCCCCAAGCAATAGCTGTTGTGGTTTTGGGATTTTGGTGGTGTTGGGGACCTCTAGCTCAGCATCCCATTACATCTCGAGGAATAGATATTAACAACTCATGAAACAGTGTTTAATAGAACGCACGTTTGGGAAATACATCTAGTTGCCTCCTTTCTCTCTTCAGATTGGCTGTTCCAGACCTCTGCAGTTTCAGCCCAAGCCCTCAGCCCCATCTTAACCTCCATTTCACTGAGAAAATGGAGGCTATCGGTTTCCCTCTTAATTTATGAGCATCCTTACATCCTTTCCTCTTGTTTAGAGTTTTTCTACCATCAGACTATAACCTGGATGAAGCCAGAAAGCATAACATTTATTCACTGTTGTATCCCTGGCCCCAAACAAATGCGTCTAACACAGTGCCTCTTCTTGAATCTACATCCCATATTGTTTTGTCCACAACTGGGTGTACAGCAATTCAGTTCTGCACTAACCACTCAGAGTTAGAACACGCTACAAGTTAAAGGACGTGGGCCCCAACAGACTGCTTTTACTGCCCTGAGCAGTGTGTCTCGTTTGGGCAGAAGGTTGCCAGCTTGATTCCTGGTCAGGGCACATCCCTGGGTTGCGGTCCAGCTCCTGGTTGGGGTTCATGTGAGAGGCAACCCATCCGTGTTTCCCTTCCCCTCTCTCTAAAAATACATAAGATCTCTTAACATAAAAAATAAAAAGACTGCCCTTCAGACACCAGCCACACTTCGAGGTCTTCAGGTTATCCACACTGACCAACTGGCTATAAATCTGGATTTCCCATGACCCCCTTAGAATGAGTAAACATTGGAATGATTCATAGAACTCATGGTAGTTATGACTACAGTTTTATTATAAAGGATACACATCAGGAGGACCAAGTGAAGAGACACACAGGGTGAGGTCTGAGAGGAAATGCAGAGCTTCTGTGTCCCTTCCTCACGGAATCATGTGCATCATCCTTCTGGCGCATCAGCGTCTTCACCAACTGGAAAAGATCTACTGAGCGTCAGTATCTAGAGTTTTTTTGGGATTCCATCACTTAGGCATGAATAATTGAATTATTGTCCGTGTAATTGAACTCAGTCTCCAGGACCCTGGTCCTTCTGGAGGTTATGAGGCCAAGATGAAATCATGTGGCTAGCTGAAGACCTCTTATCCTTTGGCCGATCTTTCTGGCACTGTCAGCCCTGCTTCTAAGTATATCTAGGTGAGACCTTGGTCCATCTCATTAGCATAACAAAGACATTCCTATTGCTCAGGAAATTCCAGGGATTTAGAGTCTTCCAGGAACCAAGGACAAAGGCAACTCTTAAAAAAAAAAACAAAACCCAAAATAAACGGAACAATCTTCCATTGTTCCTGCATCCTCCCATAACAACCATTCTCTTTTTCCTTTCCATCACTGCTAGACTTCTTGAGAGCCTTTATTTGCTGTTTATTACTTTTTCCCTTCTGGTTTACTCCTTAATATCATTCACTTCAACCAACTCCACAGAAAGTATATTGTGAAGGTCACTAAGTGGCCTCCTAATTAGTAAATCTATTTCTTTTTCTGAGTCTTAATCTGACTATTCTGGTGTGTGACACTAGCTACTCCCTCTTCTGTGATGTCACTTTCTTGCTGTCTCTCTTGACTGTTCCATCTCAGTCTCTTTGTTTCTTCTCATGTCTCAGATACTGCTGTTCTTTAAGCTTGGCGTTGTGTTCACTTCTCACTAGAAATTCTCCCTAGGCAACGTCATTGATTTTCATTTACCTTCTTTATGCTGATGATTCCAAATTCGGATCTTCAGACCTGGCTTTATCTACAATCCAAACTTGGGTTTTCTACTTTACTGGAATTTCCTTCTGGATGTCCTGTAGGAACCTTAAATTTAACATATCCCAAACAAAATTCACTGTCTTTTAAAAAATTATTTAACCTTACATTATAGGTATAATAATAGAAAAGGGTCCATAGGGCAATTGTAAGGGTTGAATGAGATAATGCATAAAGCAAACTAATTAAAATTCTGGCATGTGGAAAGTACATAATGTATCAGCTATTATTACATGACAGTCTCCCCTATTAGACTATAAGCTTTTTGAAGACAAGAACCAACCTAGCACCCTCCTTGGCTTCTGCTGGATACACAGTAAAGGTTTGTAGGATTAAATTCAGTATTAGTAATCTGTTGAATAAATGGCTGTATAGTCATCCAATTTAGCTTAACCATCTTCTTTACTTAAAGTGAGCAACATCTGGTGTTTATTTTTTCTTCCTAGGGGCATTGTGTTGTGATCATTCAAAGGATAACCAAATGTGCCGTGATGTATGTGAACAGGTAAGCTTACATAATAATTCTAGAGGATATTAGTAACTTTATTAAGTAGAATTGTTTCAGAGAAATCTGTTGCACAGCACCTCAGTCGAGTGAACAGGGTTCACATCACCAGTGATGGAACAAATTAACGTGTCTGCCGACATGATGCGCTGAAAAGGAGCGCAGTAGCTCATGTAGAATTTCTGTCAAAAATGCATAACCCGACCGTGAAGAAACATAGGGCAAACCCAGATTGGAGAATATTCCTCAGAACAACGGCCTGTGATACTGATATCTTCAAAATATATCAGTATTATAAAAACAAAGGCTATAAGAAACCTCCGGATAAAAGGAAACTAAAGAGACATGACACCTTAATGCAAAGCGTGATCCTGAGTCGGACCCTGGAATTAAAAGATTGCTGTAAAGGACATTATTGGGATACATTGGTGGAATTTGAAATGGTCTGTAATAATATTTTAATCAGTGCTGTGATCCTGAATTTGGTGGTTGTGTTGTGGTCAGGCAGGACGGTATCCTTGTTCTTAGGAGATATATGCCAAAATTTAGGAATGAATATTGTGTCTGTAATGAATTCTAAAATGTTTCATCAAAATATTAGTAATAATAATGTGTTTTTGCAGAGAGTTAAAGCAAGTGTTGCAAAATGTCAGTAGTGGGTCAATCTAGATGAAGACTAGATGCTCACTGTACTACTTTTGAAAGTTTTCTGTCGGTTTGAATTTTTCTCATTGAGCCTTTTCAGGCAAGTTCTACTGAGACGATACCTACCCGTCGTGAAGTCTTACCTTTCACCATCTTGGTTGTGTAGCTCTAGCCTTAGCACTTGAGAATTGGTGGCCTCAGTCATCTTTTGGAGTAGTTTTCAAGTAATTACCTGGATTTTGTCAACTGCCTAGAACTGAGAGAGCTATCTAACTGAGATTAGAAGTTCTCTCACACAATGTTATGAATTTAGAAAGATTTCCCAAGATACTTTCTAATTATAAAACAAGTCAGTGACTCGGCTCATCTAAACAGCTACCCGAGAATTCATATTGAAACACTATAGCAAATTGTTCTCTGCAAATTTATTGCCAGAAAAATAGCTTTTAAAAGCAACAATGGGCCCTTGATGCTGGCACCGTAAGAGAGCTTTTAAAGTAGCTCTACCACTTTTGGAAACACTGGTTTCCTGACTTTTTTTGCCTTGTCTCTTGTTTTTTCTACTAGGTGTTCAGTAGGGTGAATGATTTTTATGAAGCACTTGTAGCAGGCAAGGTCTAATTTCTTAAACTCAGAAATGTTAGAAATTCTATAACTTAGAAATTAGTTACCCTAATAAAGAACATTCTTCCCTGACCTAGTTCTTTAATTGAGAAATAAGGCAAAGAAATAAGATAAAATAGACCCCAGATATTACTCTTTTTACTAGTTACACAAATGTTGAGTATAACTTTTATCTCCAGATAGACACTAAACTATGAATTAGATTCTGTAGTTTTACCTGTCCCAGAGGAGGAGAGGTAAAGCCTGGGTTACATACGTGCCCTTCCTCCTACCAAACTCAGTCAGACAGTCAGGTTAGTCAGTCAGTCAGCCAGTCTTCACAATTACTGGAGGATTGAGCGAGCCATGTGGAGAGAGGCGAGGCTGATGAAACTGGCAGAGCTCACTCGAAATGAAAGCAAATACCAGGAGTGAGGAATAATTATTTCTTCAGTAGAGAATGAAGAAAGGGTGGGGTCCTGATGACATTTAGGTTTTGAGTTGGAATGAATAGTAGTATCCCTGAGGGTTATGGAAGGTTGGGGAAAAGATTTGGTTTGGGGGAAGGTGAGTTGCTGAATTATCATTGAAAACTACTGTATGAAGACAGTTGGAGATCTGGAATTAAAACTTTATAATTTGAATTTACGTAAGTCAGGGCTGATGTTTTATAATAGTCAACAAAGTAAGGTGTCAGATGCCAAAGAAAAGTCAAGGAGTTTGAGACCTGAGAAAAGGCCCTGAGTTTTTAAAGATTTTATTTATTTACTTTTAGAGAGAGGAAAGGAACGGAAAAAGAGAAGGAGAGAAACATCAATCAGTTGCCTCTCACATGCACCCACGTGCCCATCCGCATGTGTCCTGACCTGGAATAGAACCAACAGCCTTTCATTTTGCAGAACAGCGACCAACCACCTGAGCCACACCAGTCAGGACAAGACCCTTAAAAAAAAAACCTATTAGAAGACATACTCTAGAGAAGGAATTTTGTTTGTTTATGCTGAAGCCCTCACTGCTTAGAATAGTGCCTTATATGAAAAAACTCTACATAAATATTTCTAGACCGACTGGAGTGGCGGGTCTAAAGTCATAGTGCAGAGATTTAAAACATTTTTAAAATTTAAATTTATTTTATTTTACTTACTGTTTTTAATCCTCACCCGAGGTTCTGTTTTTATTGATTTTAGGGAAATTGGAAAGGGGCGGGGATGGGGGGAAACATAAACATCGATCGGTTACCCTCCTGTATGTGCCCCAACCGGGGATCAAACCCACAACCTAGGCATGTGCCCTGACCAGGAATCAGACCTGCAACCTTTTGGTGCATCAGATGACATTCCAATTAACTGATCTACCTGGCCAGGGCAAGGAACTGAATTTTTAATTTTATTTAATTTTAATGATTTCAGTTTAAATTTAAATAGCCACACATGACTAATAGCTACCTTATGGAACAGAACCAGAGGCTTGATCAGATTCGAGTTAAGATTTGTTTCGGTTTTGTTTGTTAAGTCTTCCTGATAAGTGATGTTGTGTCTGGTTGTCTCTTTTTGTAATGTTATCAGTCATCTTTGATAATTACCTGAATGCATTAATTCATTAGGGGTTGCAAAATGATAATATTCTAGCTGCCTTTACTTATTTATTACACTTGGTAGTTTAGAGAAAAATGGCTACTAAAACTATCTGGAGATATCCCTGGCTGCCATGGCTCAGTTAGTTGCACGTCATGCTGTAAAGTGAAAGGTTGCTCGTTCAATTCCCAGTCAAGGTACATGCCTGGGTTGCAGGCCTGGTCCCCCAGTCAGGGCACATGCACAAGAGGCAACCGATCAGTGTTTCTTTCCCTCACTTTCTCCCTTCCCATTGCTAAACATAAATTAAATTTAAAAAAATGTTAAAGACCTGGCTGGTGTGGCTCAGTGGAATGAGTGCTGGCCTGCAAAACTATCTGGAGATAAACCCTTTTTCACTGCCTTTGTTAGCATTTATGGATTTTTCAGCCTTAACTGTTTGAAGGTAACCATGAAGTACTGTCCGATATGCATAATGATTTATAATTTACTGAGACATCAAATTGTAATTTCATTAACTAAAGTTCTGTTTGGAAGTGAGCCAGGTAGCCAGCCTTGTGAGTGAACTTGTCAGCTCCTTGGTATCTATATTTTAAAAAATGGCTTTGTCTCTATTTTATGGCATTTTGCAGAGAAGTTTATGCCATAATGCTGCACACAAATTTGTTCTTTACCAGTGTCAAGGTATAGCAGTCTATTTTCAATTGTGGCCAGTTGACTTAAAGCAGTTTGTAAAACAGTTTAGAATAAATTTATTGTTTTTTTATCTCCCTTTGTATTTTCTTCTTTCTTTTCCTTCCAGGCTACAGTTTGGCAGCCTGGTTTTACCCATTTTTGGTCATTAGAAAACAGGGTCTAGACCTGCTATATTTGGACTGACTTCGTTATTTGCCAAACTAACCAACCCTCTAAGAAATGTTACATCAGTTTAATTTAGATCCTTCCGAAGGTTTTTCATTTATAAAAGGAAGTTGGGAGATATGCTAGACAGTTGATAAATCTAGAATATAATACATTTAAACCTCACCTTATTTATGAAAAAGTGTCACAAAAAATTTTTTCTTTCGTCAAATAGATATTCTCCTCAAAAAGTGAGTCCCGACTAAAACATCTGTTGCAGCGAGCCCCAGATTATTGCCCTGAAACAATGGTAGGTCTTGTTTAACTTAACTATGGAAGCTTTTGTCTAAATGAAGTCATCTAATGAGTTCCTTTTAGATTTAGTAAAATTTTCAATGTCAATGGGTTTTGTGGTCAAAGTAAAATGTTAGATTTATTAATGTACTTTAAAAAGATCTTCACACAAATTGCTAGGTAGAATATGTCTCACTTTTACTGTTTATTCTGTGATACAGGTAAAAATATTAAATACAAATTTATTCTTGTCTTTATATTTCATTATAATAGTTTATTTGGAATTTGGAATTTTACTTACTATATTTTAACTATGATTATTAACTTAATTTTATATTTATTTTGATTTTGAAAAGTTGTATTTGGGATAAGGGAAAATGTATGACTTTTCATTATTCCTGCCTTCCCATTTTCTGGTATACAACAAATGTATTGCTTGCCTGTATGAATCATGTAACTTCAAATGTCTCTAATGCTTGGGTCTTCCTCAGTGTTTGGGATGTTCGTGGACCAGGCTAAAAAAGCCCGAGCTCGCCATGAGAGAACCTCGTTAGATGTGGCAGCTTGCATTATGTTAGTGGGAGGAATGAGATGGCGATCACACAGTTCTGACTGATACATTTTCCTTTAGCCACTCTACAGACCCTTTTGTCTTTGTACTTAGAAGTAGTGGTTACAGTAAGCATCCTGAGTGACCAGACTAACCTTCAGTGCTGTTGATGGGAAGATGGGAAAAGAGCAAACAGTATCTTGCATATGTTTTATTTTTTTCCCTTAATAGCTGGTCGATACTTGTATAGTCCTAGAACATTGACTGTATAGATAGAAACATAATCAAATCAGCTGTACATAATTTTTTAGAAATTAAGTGTCATATTTAGGAACTGGTTATCTACATAAAAGCCTTTTGGTGATTACAATTTTAGGTTGAAATTTGGAGTTGTATGAATTCATCTTTGCCAGGTAAGTAATAGAAGTATAACATTTAACACTTTATTTTATTTAAACTTATTGTAAAGTCTGTGTTCTAGTCCTGTAACTTAATGTATACCCTTGAGTTTCTATCCTCTCCTTCCCATAGGCACCCAGATTTTCAAATATACTTTATTCACATTCACTCAATGCCTAACTTTGTACTCTTGTCTCTACTTCTACCATTCATTGTATTGAAACTGTTTTTGAAAAAACACCAGGATCTCCTAGTTCCTAAATCTTGTAACTTTTACTCAGTACTTACTGTCTTTGACTTCCCTCTGACATTTGATATATTTTTTTAGATTTTATTTATTTATTTTTAGAGAGAGAGAGCTAAGGAGGGAGAAAGAGAGGGAGAGAAACATCAACCAGGTGCCTCTCACAGGTCCCCAGTGGGGGACTTGGCCTGAAACCCAGGCCTGTGCCCTGACCGGCAACACTCAGCCTCCTGAGCCACACCAGTCAGAGCAGCTTTTGGTGTTATTGACCACTACCTCCTTGCGCCTGTGCCTTACCCTTTCTTACCTTTCTCCTCTTAATCCGCCTCCGCCCCCGCCAGTCTCCCTCAGCTCCTGCCCAAGGACTGTCGTTACTCCTCTGCGCAGTTTTCCCTTCTTTCTCCACACCCGCCCTGCGTACTAACCAGCTCTGGGAAGATAACTTTAAAATCCAGAGTCATTGCTTGTGACTTCTAGACATCTCTTCCTGGATTTCTGCACCCATGTGATATCTAAAGTGCAAATCCAAAACTAAACTCATCTTTTTTTTTGTTTTTTTTAAGATTTTATTTATTTATTTTTAGAGAGAGGGGAAGGGAGAGAGAGAAGGAGAGAAACATTGATGTGCAAGAGGTACAGCGATCCGTCACCTCTCACGCCCCTAACCAGGGACCCGGCCCACAAACCAGGCATGTGCCCTGACCAGGAATCAAACCAGTTAGGGCTTTGGTTCGCAGGCCGGTGCTCAGTCCACTGAGCCACACCAGCCAGGGCCAAACTCATTTTATAATTGCCTGTCATGTGAATGACACTGTTGGAAACGAAGTTATCTTTGGCTGCTTTTTCCCTTTAGCTCCGTTGACTCTCTGCTTATAAAATCTTGTATCTGTCTTCACTACTGTTAGATCAAGCCTTTCTTACTACTTTCTTGGGGTGGAATATTGTACTAAACTTGTAACTGGTATTTCAACACATCATAACTATCCTCCTGAGCCCTTAAAAAAAAAAAAAAAGTCCCTCAAGGATTATCCATTTCCGTCAGAATAAAAGCCAAACTCCCTGGCCTGGCATTCATGGTCTCCTAGAACTAAAGCTTATTTTTCCAATCCTAGTTAGAGCCAGTGCCTTGAAAAACGGAAGTTATGTTTTATGTATCTCTGAACTATAAAGGCTATCATACAGTTTGAAGTTTGTATTTCAAACATAACTGTCTTTCTCAAATTGCCCACATCCTTACCCGTTTTCCTAATTATCCCTTTATCTAATGCCCTGTAATTATAATACACACACGTAAACATGTATACACGCACATATATGTATATATATACATATATGCATAAATATACACGCACATTATTTTTACCAAGCCATAATCGCCGTGATGGAATAACCCACATATTTTAATCTATTTCCTCATCCACAGAATATTTAACAGAGTACCTTGTACATAGTAGAGGTTCAACAAATATAAATGCTTGTTTAAAAATTTAATGTTTTCAAAGAGGAAACAGCAACATACTGCATTATGGTATAAAAATTCAGAGTTTATGACCTACACTGGTTTTATTCAAAGTTATATTTAAAGTGTTGGTGATTCTGAATAGCAAATAGCAAAGAAAAAAAGGAAAGCATGTGAGGTAATGGGGTTAGATGGGCATCTGTTGCCCTTTTTTACTCTTAAAACATGTAAGGATACAGAAGCTTATTATACTCAGTATTTTTAGCCAATTGTAACAGTTGGGGTGGTTTATATTATACAGTGGGGCAAAAGTAGCTTTACAGTTTGTATAAAAAATAATGCAATAATTAATAAATAATAGTGTAACAGAAAACTGTATTTTATGTACTCACAATTGTAAACCTACGTTTGCCCCACCCCTTATTTTGAGAGCTTTGTGTGTCTGTGGGCCACATACTTGCTTTTGTTTGTTTTGTTTTTTAGCAGAATGCTTCTATTTGTTGTAAGTCCTAGTTTTATTTGGAGAACTATGTTAACTATCTTCCTGAATCCTTGACACTTTTTTCAAATGTAAATAATAACCTAATTTAATGTATATGTGGATTTGAAGACCTATATTTTACATGGGAGCAACATAAAACATTTTTTAAAGGAAATAAAGAATTTGCCACATCCGTATAAGCATAAATCTTTTTCTTATTTTCATAATTATTACTTATATCTCCAAATTTTATCCTAGGAGTCATTCATTAACATTTGATTGTAAAAAGGGATCTAAAAATATATTAAAACACTTTTTAAAAAAAATCCTCACCCAAGTTTATGTTTGTTGATTTTAGAGAGAAAGGAAGGGGGGCGGGTGGGAGAGAGAAACATCAATCTATTGCCTTCCGTACATGCCCCGACTGGGGGTGGAACTCGCAGCATTTTGGCATATGGGATGACACTCCAACCAGCTGAGCCACCCAGCCAGGGCTACATTAAAACACTTTGTATAATTTTATAAAAAGTGATACTGTGATACCTCTTGGTAGCACAGTGATTTCGTTGGAGAAATAGCTGCTGTACATGAACTGAACTAGAAGAGTCATTTTGCCCCATGGTGAAGTAAACCCATCAAAGCTGGTCCTGGCTCACAGGAGATATTTCTTTCTTCACTGTTTTTAGTTTTCAAATGGTGTCATGGGTTTTACACTACTGTATGTATTTAATATATTTGAATTCAATACTATTTTTGCCCTTTTTTGTTTTTTGTTAAGTCAAATTGGAATCTTTGCCTCTGCTCAGCCTAAAGGTGAGGAAGGCCTCTCCTTGCTGTCCTGAGCCTGCATGTCCTTTACAGATGCTGTCTACCCAAGAGTGAGACTGAGAGGGTTTAGGGTGCAGGGAGATGAGAGAACAAAACAAAGGACCTGATAATTATGAGATTATGAGGGGTGGCCCCCCAAAAAGGAATTTATTTATAAAAATCGTGTATTTATTTCTTACATGTTTAAACTTCAGTCACCCTCAAAGTACTATCCATTTGATGCAATACACCTATCAAGACATTTTTTCCACTGCGCGAAACTGTTTTTGAACTCACCGATTTTGAAGACTTTTAGTGCTTCTGCCAATTTTTGTTTCACCTCTTCCACCTCCGCAGAACGTTTCCCTTTGAGGACTTTTTTCATCTGAGGAAACAAAAAAAAAGACGCTCAGGGCAAGATTGGGTGAATAGGGAGTGTGGGGCACAGGGGTCATACTGTTTTTGGTCAGAAACTACTGCAACACTCAGCACGGTGTGGGCAGGTGTGCTCGTGAATCGCCCGTCATGAAATGGGCAAATGCACTGTGAAAGAGTCTTCAAAAAAATTCACTGAAGCCAAATGTAGCCTCTCACAATACCCATTGGTACACTGATACTAGAACACTCACCTAGTGGGGGAGTCCTGTACTACAAGGGGCCCACCCTCCAGAAGATAATTCTAGGTTTTTTTGGATCCCCACTTGTATACTTTGAGGGACTCTGAGAAGAGTGGATAGCACTGGGAGTAAGGCTGAGGGGAGGGGCTTAATAATTTTGAAGCTCTTTTGTGTGAGCTAGTTTTCCTGTAGACACGCACTTGGATTTTTTGTGGTATCCATGAACCAATTTGGCATGCTCTTTGTGTTCGTCACTACTTATGACCAAAACGTTTGAACCTTTTGTTTTTAAGGTGTGTTTAAGAAATCTGATGGCTGGGTTGGCTTAGGCTGCTGTGAACTGGCTATCACCTTGGAGTGTCGACAGGCATGCAAGCAGGTAATCCTGGACAGTCATACTCTTAAAAAGCATGGGTTGCAGTTTGGGTTTTAGCTGTGCATATTTCTTGACCCTTACCAACCTTATACCTTTGGAGAGGTGACCCACGAAAGCTGCAAATTTAGCGTTTCTTGCATAGACCCCTTCCTATTAGACTTGCAGTTTTTTCAGTTATGTCCATTGCATGTAAGACCATAAGCCCTCTCTTATTCTTTTTCAACTTCTCTTTGCCTCACAAAGAAAGAATATTCATTAGTTATATAAGTGTCTGATCACTATGTTGTATGCCCGAAACTAATATAATGTTGTATGTCAACTATAATTGAAAAAAATTTTTTTATTAAAGAAAAAATATTATAGGAAGTGAGACCTTTTGTACTTTGCCTATGGTCATCCTTAGTCAATGCCGAATGACTCCAAATGGGCATGTGAATTTGAGGTATACCTGGAGGAGAAGAGTTGATACAGTCAGCTTATTTTCCATTTATCTTCTTTCATCCTGGGTTTACCCTGAGCATGTTCTTATATCCCTTCTGTGCTCCTTAGGTGAGTATAACTCCTACAGTGAATTATGGCTTCTTTTTGAGTTGGTGTATCTCAGGTCCAATTCAGGTTAGGCTCCTGAGTTCTTCCTCATTACGTATATTTTCATAGTGGTTCCTCATAGTCCAAGTGATGGAAGTAGATTTAACTGGAAAGTTTAGATGGACCTGAAACCATAGTGAAAGCCTTCTCTCATTTTCTTCTTCTAGTGACTGACCTCTGGATAGGAGTATGTGAGACATAATGTCCCCTTTACTTTCATACGTACCACTGCAACACTCCTTGGGTAGTACACAACCTAGCTGTCTGCTACTCTCCTCCAGACATTGAGGTGAAGCTGAGTTGCAGAAGATTAGAACTCTGATGGATCTGGTGGGACGTAAACCAATAGCCTGTTCATACTGCTTCTTGCTCTTCCCATCTTCATCAGCTGGCCTATTCAAAATTACATGAGCTTAGGAGATAGAACAGACCAGAGCCCATGGCCCTAAAACTACATCTCTAAATAGAGACTGATACCATGTGGAAGAATAACCACCCCTCAGATTTGTTTTGGCTTGTTTTATATAGAAAGTGCATACTTAATGTAAAAACTTGCTATTTCTCTGTGCATCAGTGTCTTCATCTGTAGGGGAGATAATATCTCCATTAACTTTTTAAGAGAATTACATAAAAAAAACTTTTGTTAATTGCCAGACATAATCTTTCCTCTTTAGTTGCTCCCCTCTGTTATATATGGATTTTTTTTTTAGGAAAAGTTAAGATGAGAACTTACAATATGAAGGGTTAAAGAAAAAGCAAAACATAAATATCTTGGCAGAACTTCACAAGAAAATTGCTGCAGAGTGGAATTCAGCTAAAAAAAAAAGTCTGTTTCCTTCAAAGTTATCTAGTTTCTGAAATAACAAAGGGACTGTGTTATTATGTGAGATTAAAGCCATAAAAAGTTAGAGTGAAGCTCTAGCATATCCGGTAGGTTCTGAGGATGATGTTTGTTTTAAAGAAATTGCATGAACTGTGTTTGTTGTATATGAGGAACTTTAAACTATCTGAGCATAATGTTTCCTGTTCTTTTTTATTCTGTATGGAATAGCATATTTAATAAAATTAATGGAGAAATTTGTTGTCTTTTAGGCATCTTCAAAAAATGATATTTCTAAAGTTTGCAGAAAAGAATATGAGGTATGTATTTTATTTAACAAATTTAAATAGACTATTCAGATATCAGAATTGATAGAATTGCTTAAATTTTAAAATAAATTTGTTCTTACATAAATAAGCTTTTACTTTAGAAAAAATAGAGCCTTGACAAAATGTCATTTACCTTGTTTAGAAATGTGATAACTTTAATTGACTTGTTGAAATTAAGCATTAATTTTAAAGAAATGCCTAAATCCCTTATACAGAGAATTTAACCTAAAATGTTTTCATAACAAAGCAACTGGTTGTATCCAAAGTTGTAAAATAGTTTTTCTCAGTTCCATATTCTCTTTTTCCCTTTTCCTATCCCTTGACCCATCTAGGTATCCATTTTTATACACCACCTCTAACCAAAGAAACCAAATCATATTTCTAGTGTGGATAGCTTTAAATTTTTCTAGGATCTGGCATTTGGGGAGGGGGGAGCGAAATACTAACTTACAAAGGCTGCATTAAATCTGAAGGACTCTTGTCTGCCAACGGTGGTATTTTAAGCACTGTGGTATCTAGATGGGAAAGTTATTAGGTCAGGGGTAAAGGAGGTGTTTCATATCATGCAGATATGTACAGAAGATTGTCCCTGGTGTGTAAAGGCTCCTTACTGGGACCGTTGTTCTGTTTTTAGAACTCCATGGTTTTTAGAACTCCATGGTTAAATGTGATAGTATTACTGTTTTTCATAGTATAAGACCATGTAATTAAGGATACTTACATGCGTATGCCTCATTCATCATTTTTATATATAAACATTGGAATTCCTGTTGCTTGTAATAGTCTGTGTTCTCTTGGAGAAGGAAGATAGAACAACTTTCTTTACTGCTTCTAGATTATATTCCTGATATATTTTTTTCTTTTCTCAAAGCTTATAATTATATCTCTTGATTAATATTTTTACATTGAAGAATCTTATTTATCTTTTGTCTCTTTGTACTATTTGCTAACTTATATCTATTCATCTGAAGACAAATTTCCAAATTAACTACTACTCACCTCTGTTCTTATTGAAAGGAGCCTTGCTGCAAAGAAGTAAAAGATCTTTTTTTCCCCCCTATTTCTCTACCGTTGAAAAAACTAGTTTTAGTTTCTCTTGAACAAAGTGGCTAACTGTGATAATTCCTTCTTTTCTCCCACATGATGTCTGACACTGTCCATCTCCTGTAGCCTGTCCTCCATTATTTTAGTGTGCTTCCTTCTCTTGTCTGGATTTCTGCATTGCCCTAGGAAGTCTGCCAGTATGTGTTGATGAAGGACGGGACAGGAAAGGTAAGAGAGATAAACGCTGTCCTATGAGAGAAATACTAAGAGTAGTTTACTTTTCTCAACCTATCTTTTCACTTGGCTTAGAATTAAGAAACTATTTTCCAGAAAGCTACTTACCAGAATGGTTCTTTTTTACATATAAACAATTGGACCTATAAATGATTCAAGATAGTTCAAGAATCAATTTGATTTCTTATATTTTATTTATAAATAAAAAGAGAGGCAAGAGCACTTCAGTGCAGAAAGAAGGCTCTGCATTATCAACCCCACATAACAGTCACTCTCAGACTGTCGAAGTTTAGTCTAGAGATAATACTATTTGTCATAAAGTGAATTGGGTAGGTGGGGTATAGTGCAACCTATTTTAACTGGATTGGTTATTTATCAACATTAGAATAATTTATAAAACTGGGCTTTTAATATCTTTTCCTTAATACTAGAATGGTCCTTGGGGTGATCTTCTGGACGTGTAAGCTATTCCTTTAGGCTTACAATTTTAGGGATTAGCATTTACCCTGAAGGAGGGTTTTATGTAGTTTGATTAGAGATTCAGAGAGTGAGTAATTATGTTCAAAGGAGCTAATGTTTATCTTTACTGGTAAGCTGATGCAGAAACCCTTTTGAGGGGATTTCCTAAGAACTTTAGTTACATCAATAAAGTTAAATTTTTTAAAATTTTTATTATAATGGTGTCATTCTTAAGAAAGAAAAAAGTTACTCTTAAGTGGCAAAAATATTTCTGTAATTAGAATCATGAACTTTTATTTTCTTAAAAAAATTTTTTTAGAGAGAAAGAAACATCCATTTTTTGTTGTTCCGCTTATTTATACATTCATTGGTTGCGTGTTATATGTACCCTGACAGGAGATCGAACCCACAAACTTGGCATATCTGGATGATGCTATACCCGAGCTACCTGGCCAGGGCTTAAAGTTAAATTTTTCTTTTTTTTCTTTTTTCTTTTAAAGATTTTATTTATTTATTTTTAGAGAGGAGAAGGGAAGGAGAAAGAGCAAGAGCGGGAGACAAACATCAATGTGTGGTTACCTCTTGCATACCCCCTACTGGGGTCCTGGTCTGCAGCCCAGGCATGTGCCCTAGACTGGGAATTGAACTGGCGACCCTTTGGTTTGCAGGCTGTCACTCAGTCCACTGAATCGCCCCAGCCAGGGCAAAGTTAAAAATTTTTGATGCCATTTAAGATTCTGGGTGTTTTGTTTTGTTCTGTTTTGTCAAGCTAAATGTAAGACATTATGTCTGATTTTATAGCATCTGGTTTCTTATGCAAATCAATAAATATTTATTGAATACTGAGAGGCAATTTTATATGTTTGAAAGAGTGCAAACTTTGAAGTCAGACCTAGATTAGAATTCTGAAGCTTAACTTCACATGTTAAAGAGTTATATCTAATTGAGTCAAGGTAAATAAAATATATACTGCTCACACAAGGGCTCAGGGAAATAAGAAAGCAGAATGAATATGATGGGACTTAATCAGGGAAAACTTTGCAAAATAGAGAGAGGCCTGAACACATTAGTATAATTTGGGTAAGAAGACTGGACAAAAGCATGTTAGCAAAAATTCACATGGCTTGTACAGGGGGCAAAAAGATGATAGGCCTGTTTGGAGCCAAAAATCTGCTTATATAGGCAAAGTCGGAGCAGATCCTAGAAGGATGATATTTGGGGGCTCAATATTTTGGGGAGGTAATGAAGATTCTATAATAGGAGATAAACATAATGAAAATAAGTCCAATATTTTAGAAAGCTTAAAGTCTTAATTGTGTGTGGACTAAGTTTTAGGTCTCTCCAAACCTTAGCTAAAAACAGATGAGGCCCTAACTAGGGTGATAGTAATGGAGTCACATATTCAGAAATAAATTAGAGATTTGAAGACAAAATCTATCCACAGGATTTGTTATGATGGATTGAATATAGGAGATGATATTAAGGAAAATATAAAAACAATTATTAGTGAGTTGGGAAGTAGAACTGAAGAAATTATGTGGAGTAGGAACAGCCTGAAAGAGAGTTTAAGGGAAATGGAGGATAGAAATTGGAATACTAGAAGAAAGAGTATGGAAGAGATTTAGTCTTTAAAGCAGCCCAACAAATCCCCAGAAGGATTTTTTAAATTCGTATATTATAGAGATGCCTCATAGCCAATTATTGATGTTTAGGGAGAAAGGAAAACATTGATTTGCTGGTCTACTTACTTATGCATTCATTGTTTTTCTCTTATTTGTGCCTAGGCCAGAGATCAAACCTGCAGCCTTGGAGTATTGGGATGATGCTCTAACCAACTGAGCTACCCGGCCAGGGCTGCCAGAGACCTTAAAAGCAGCTAGAAAAAACGACATTGCCTTTAAAGGAGACCAACAGCTGATTTTGTAATAGCAACAGAGAAAGCCAGAGATAGTAGAATGGTATATCTAAACTATTCTGAAAGAAAATATTAATTTAGAATTCCATGTCCAGTCCCCCAAAAGAAACAAAATTGCAAGAAAGAGTACAATTAAGATATTTCCAGACAACAAAAATAGAGAATTGCCATTATAAGACCCTTTGCAGAAGTCCTTCTCTGAAAGAAGCTCTAAAATAGCTGTAATTATTGGAAATGCAAAAGAAAAAGAGAATGATGACAATACAAAATAAATCACAACACACTCAGATTGTTCAAAACAATAATGTATTTTTGAGGTTTTTAAATGTTTTTTATTTTGAGAGTACATTTTAAATCTGGGAACAGTGAAACAAGGAAGGGCGTAGGATAGAAGCAACAACAGCAGAAGGCCTAGGCGGGGCTGCATTGGCTCTCTGGGGATGTTATGGAGAAGAAATGAGCCCAGGTGGGGCTGCTATTGGCTTACCAAAAAGTCAAAAAAAGGGGGTTCTTGGAGACAGGTTCAGGGGGTTAGCCTGGAATGATCTGCCACTGCCCATTGCGCCCCTTGTTGCAAGCCTGGTGGGGACCCTTAGAGTTTAGGAGATGCACGCCTGTGGGGGAAGAAAGGCATGGGTGTTCCCAGGAGGGAGAGCACACTTTAAGTTGTTTTAAAAAGAGAAAATATACAACAATAGTGTATACATTGGGAAGGTTGTTTAAAGAAATTGATGTTGAGTGTTAGGTCGTTATAAATGTAAAGGCCTGTATCTCAGAGGTAGTTCGGAATACACAGGGCTAAAAAAGAGGAGATAACATCATGCCCAAGGTCAACTGTAAAGTAACCCCTGATTTTCGAGAGTGAAAGAAAACTCTATATAAGAAAAAGCATAGAAAAAAGTAGAGAGCTGGGTTTTGAAAATTGCTTCTTTAGGGATTGAGAAGAGGAGCCAAATACTAGTCTGACATTTCAGTAGGAGAAGGCCATACCTGTTGTCAAAATGGAATGAGATATTCCAAGAAACAGAGAACTTCCTATCACCGGAAATGTTCAAGCAAAGGCTTACTGGATTCACCTGTTGTGGAGGGGGTTTTTGTAGTAGATTTGACTAATGATCTCCCAACTCTACAGTTCTCTTATTCTGACCAATATTTAAGAAAGAATACTTCCTGCAGCACTGAAGAGTACTTCTTTCAGAATCACACCTGTCTGTTGGAGCCACCAAAATCTACTAGTGGCTTGATAACTATGACATAGGCATGTTTAAGTGTTATGAGCATGCTCATTTCCAGGTTCTCCATGCATTTTCATAGGCTTGGTCCTTGGCCCAACTAGAAGTATTGGTCAGGCCACCTGGGTTCTTGAATGTGTGACGCTAGAACCAGGGTTGATACTTACAATATTTAACAACTGGAATGCCATAGGCTCCAACAGTCAGAACAAATGCTGGCCGTAAACCGTCAGTATACGAGCAGCACATTGGCTGATTAGAACTAAAGTAAAAACTGACTCATGTTTTCTGTGAGTTAGTTGGTGGTGGTGGTTTTTTTTTTTTTATTGTCTGTTGATAGTAATTTTCTTTCCTGAATGAAATAATAGACATCAAGATGCTCTGAGGCTGGTAAATTTCCAAGGACCGGGCAATGGCTGATGAGACAAATTTTAGTTTCAAGTTGATAAATCCATTTCGTATCTTTATGTCAGACTTTGCCTGCCATTCTCTTAACATAATGTCCATAAATATAAATACCTTTCCATTTGCCGCATGGCCCACTGAAGTAAAATGGCACAAATTTGTCATCAGACTTGTATTTTTACTTTTCGTCCTTCTTTTACTGACTCTTCTTTATGCTCTCCTTTAAATTCTTTTCCAAAATGTCATTTTCATTTCTCCCCTTCCTTTCTAGCTTTCTTCAGTCCAGTTATTTGATGTTATTTCATTAGGGAAGATGAGAAACTATGAGAAGGAAAGTCACTAGGAGATATTTTTGTAAGGACTCTTTTTAATCTTAAGGCATTTAAGTTTTAATCTAAACAGTTGCTAAACAAAACTAAAATAATGTTCCATCCTGGAGCTCTGGTCTATGAGAACACTAAGATAAAATTAAGACTCTAAGGATGTTAAAAAGAGGCCCTAAGAAGCACAAAAACAAAGGTGTTGGGCATTATAAGTTTTAGGCTCAATTCTGTCATCATCGTCCTATCAACATGCAGCTACATGCATAAGAGAATGGTGCAGGTATGTGTTAAGTTTTATTTTTTGAATATTCACATGATTCAACATTCAAAATGTTATACAACAAAAAGTCTCTTTTTTACATCTTGTACTGCAGCCTCTCAGTTAAGTTACCAGAGATACTTTATGCATATAAAAGTAAATATGTACATACAGTCCCCCTCTCCACCCCTGTAATACAGATGGTGGCCTGCCATACACTTTGATCTACCCCTGGATGCCAGTGTTTGGTGCATATTTATGTTTGTCTCCATGGGCTGTACAGTGTATTCGCAGGAAATGTGAAAATTAAATATTCTGCTTTAAAGATTTCTATGTATTAATTTTCTTTTGTTCAGTTTTTCTCTCAAATTAACCTTGATTCTAGATTTACTACAAAATGCATAAAGAAAAAAGAGATGAAAAAAATATCCCCATTTAGAGATAGGATGACAGAGACGTCAGCACCAGCAGGCTTCTCTGGGTAGCTAGAGGCCTCCTAGGCCTCAGCGTGAGTGGGTCTGTGCTGCAGTGGCTCTAAGAATAGAGGAGACAGTCAGCTGTGGGGAATTTTTGCAAAAAGAACCATATGGTACTTTGCCCCAGCAAAGCCTTCAAGGACCTAAATGTAAAGATTTTTTTAGTTAATGCTAAGGAAACTCAGAGAATCGTCACGATATAGTAAATAGAAGACTGAATGGGAGGCTTGGTAAATGGTAAAATGCTATACAGGTATACTGTTGGGTTGGCTAAAAAGTTTGTGTGCTTATTTCCGTAAAATAAAAGACCTTTTTCATTTTCACCAGTAACTTTATTGATTTGGATATTTTGAGTATGTCGGCTATCTCCTACGTGGTATGATGTTGATTGTTCTCAATTAATGTCTCCGTTTGATCACTCTCAACTTCAACTAGTCTCCCCAACCACAGAGCGTCATCCAGAGAGAAGTCTCTACTTTTGACATGTTCAATCCATCTCAGCACCTTCTCCATACACTTTCTTGAAATAACAAAGCATAATATGCCGACAGTGTCGCTTATTTTCTTCCATCTTTAATACTTAAATAGCTACACAAAAATTTACCAATTTTGATACGTTAAATGCATGCTTATGTGACAGCTGTCATGATACAGTCTAATAAAATTATTTCAAATGAAGTTAAAGACCATTAAGTGCCACTAGAGCCATCTTATCGGGGGGCGGGGGGGAATCAAATGAACTTTTTGGCCAACCTAGTATATCAGAGTCTAGTTGAGCCGTTACCTGCAGCTGATGAGCTCCAAAAAGAGCGAAACCTATTAGGTCCTGCAGTACTGGCTTAAGATAGTATATAACCTTGATTATGTCCCATTTGTATATTGTTTTGTTTTTGTCATATTTTGTATTATAGTTTGGGGAAGGGAATAACTCCTATTTAGTCTCCCATTGCTAGTCTATTTCATCTGTAGTCCATTCTTTGAGAAGTCACCCGAATGAGATCTGACCCACTCCCGTAGCTTCATTGCCCCTATGTGACAACTCCAGAATCGTCTTTGATAGCTTCTTTTATGTACTCCTGAATCCCTCCTGGATATGTGCACTTTTGATGTTCAACTGGCACTTCAGATAACCCAAACTGATTGTTACCCTATCTACCTTCTCTGCCTCCCCTTCCCTCTACCCTTCTGCTGTGTAACACCACACACACATCCCAAAACAAAAACATTTTTCTTACGTGTCTTTCTTAGTTGTTCTAGTACAGTCCTCCCAGACATATAAACTAAAAAGCCTAAGAGGTATTGTCTGTTTATTTGTCTTTCTCACCATTTCCCACCAATAATTGGCTAGCCCTAAAGATTTGCCTTCAAAATTTATCTTAAATCAGTCTCCTTTCCAGATCCTGAATTACTATCTTAGCTCAGGCCTTTATACCACATTTCTGGACAACTACAACCACTGCCCAACTAGCTTTCCTGTCTCTTAAATTTCTCATCTACTGTGTCCGCTTCTCCTAGAGTGGTCTCTTGAAAGACCAAATATGGTCATGTCACTCCCTTAAATAAAATGCATGGCCAGTCTCGGAAATTATAAATTGCATAAGGGAGGGAAGAGTCTGAGGCTAGATACAGAATAGCTTGGCATACCAGACTGAAGAACATGAGCTTTATCGGATAGGTAAGCCATTGAAGAGGTCTCTTAACTGTGGTTGTACAACCTGTTTGTTCCACATGGAAGTCTCTCTCCTTGAATGCATCCTATCATACCCCCATTCAGTAATATGCTGGAACTGGCCTCCTACCAGCTAGGGAGAACTGATTGTTAAATATTCAGGAATTTTGCAAACCAGTTTTTAACTTGAAAGCAGTCATGAAGGGGGTGTTGATGCCATGAACATCTGCAAATACTACAAATCAACCTCCCTACCTCAAACCCCTTGAAAGCTAATCCCAGCACACCATACACTCTGAGATCCTGGGGGCAGAGTCTATGTATCAATTGCCTTTGCATCTGTCATTCATTTATTTACTCAGCACTCATTGAACTTAACACACACCGAACTGATAGACCTAATTTATATCAGACAGCGTTCTCAGGGTACAAAGATGAAAGGATTAAACCACTATCTGCAAGAAGCTCATAGAATTTAAAGGAGAATTAAATGGTTTGATACCCTGATTTCCATATAACCATAAAGTGGAATAAAATTAGAAATTCAGTATGGTTGTTAATTTGTTTTTGTTTTTAATTTGCAGAATGCTCTTTTCAATTGCATTAGCAGAAATGAAAGTAAGTATATTATTGATGGTTATACAAGCAGTCCAGAGAGCAAAATACAATTTATAGAACATGAGTTAGCTGTTATAAATATTGCCAAGCCCCTGGCATTTCAACTTAGGCTGTTAGTAAACCATCTACAGGAATGTGCCCAGCAGAATTCTGATAGGCGCTTTCCTCTGGAGTGTTCAGGCCATTCATTAGTTGCAGATTTACAAAGCAGATACTGGTGCTAGATGTGTTAGAGGAAGATCGTGTCTCAGCTAAGTAAATAGGTTCACTTTCAGAAGTTAAGTACTCCCACATGATATAATGTTGGACTTGCCAAGGGCTGCCTCTCAGTTCATTCAGCAGGTATTCATTGACTACTTGCTCTGTGAGCGGCAAATACATACCTATAGGGGATACACCCTATACACAAAAACTCTAGGACATGGTGGATATGGGTGGATATGGAGTCACTGATAAAAGTGCAGTGGGAGTTCAGAGGCAAGAGGGATCCCATTCGGCAGGGGTGCTGAGAGGTGACTTCATGGAGTTAGTGGCTAAACTGGGCCTTGAAGGATGGACAGGACATTAACAGTGGAGGTTGGAGGAACGGCATACCAGATGAAGGGAATAGTGAGAGCAGTTAGAGATAGTCAACACATCTGAGGAACAAAGAGTTGTTTAGGTTAGCTTGGCAATGGGGTGTGTCAAAGTATAAGAAGAAACATTGGTTATCTATATTTTATCTTCCATCCTTTCTTATCAGGGCTTAGTTCAAGATTTCCCAGATAATCTGGCACATAATCTTATGTCTTCCCACACGGGTGAGGAAGCCAGCATAATGGGAAATCGGAAGATAAGCATCCACTTTTCTCTTGTCCTCAGCATCCCCCACACTTTATCCTCGTTGATGTTAACAGTGATAAGTTGTAGCCATTAATAACTGTTCTTTGTGATGAAAGTGAATGATTCTTCAAAGAATACAGTAAGTTTGGTAGTAGTTAACAATTCAAAAATGTACATAGGGGAAAAAAAACTTACGTGGCACAATAGGTATGAAACTGTGTCCTTGCCCAGAAACTAAGCCCTGCCCTTCATTAGTTCAGTCCCAGTTAATTTGTATATGATTTTATCATTATCATTATTATTTCTAGAAATTACTGGAATTCCCTGCTCATTACCTGGTCTGTGGAATTCACCAGAAATCTGATTTGGGTTCCTCCATAACCATCTCTAATAATTATCAGAGATTTTCTACCTGCCTTTCTCTTACCCTTTTCCTATCATACCTCTACCTTGTCTCCCTTTAGCTTCCCACAGACCCCTTAGCCTCTCTGTGAAGGTCTCTCGTTCTTTTCCATTATAAATCCCACATCGGTATCCCCCAGCCACTCATCCAGCTCTCCTCAGATGCCTTAATGGTCCTCTTGATTTTTAAAAATACATAAATCCAGAATCAAATGTGCATTTTACTTTTCAAAATTGAAGTAGATCATACCAGTTATGAGGTGAAGACTGTTTCAGTTTAGGCATATTCTTGCAGATGTTCAAACATTCTAGCAATTTTAGCATGTTGTCAAATTTATGAAATGATCCTGATATCTCTTACTTTTTTCTGGTCCTATTTTATAAATGTGAGACACTTGGGGTTTTGTTTTACTTTGGTTTTGTTTTGCTTTGCTTTGCTTTGCTTATTACTCTCCACAGATCTAACGTGGAAAGAAGCTGTTCCAGTGGTTCTCAACATGAGCGCTCTTGGTATTTTGAGAGACAGTTTTGGCTGTGCGAGACTGTCCTGTATGTTGCAGAGCATTTAACAGCCCTGACCTCCTGACCTAAATGGCAGCAGTGGTCCCCAAGTCATCCTGAAATGCAGAGACATTTCCATACGCATTCACATTCTCCCAGGGAGATGGCACAAGTATTGCTCCTGCCGAAAACCACTGGACTAAACTATAACTTGGCCAATAGTGACTTTTTTATACTAGTGACCATGGCTGTGCCTACAGTAGTACTGATTTTAAGTACTTGTCTTCTGTGGCATGGTTTTATTTCTCAAATTAAAAAAGACACGTATTATTCTATCATTATTATGATGATTTAATGTTAGCAAATAGCTGTTTCCGTTTCAATGTCATCTCCTTTTCTCCCTCAGTGGGCTCAGTTTGTTGCAGTTACGCAGGTCATCACACAAACTGCCGCGAGTACTGTCAAGCCATTTTTCGAACAGACTCTTCTCCTGGTCCATCTCAGATCAAAGCAGTGGAAAATTATTGTGCCTCTATTAGTCCACAATTAATACACTGTGTGAACAATTATACCCAATCTTATCCAATGAGGAACCCAACAGATAGTAAGTAAAAGGGACATATTCTTCTCATTTCAATCTTTGGTAAAATAACTTGTGGAAAGGAAGTAAAATCTTGAGATACCTGCAGCCCGGGGCGTTTGGGAAACACCAGACTTCCTTCGGTGTTTAGATCTCACAGATTGGACATTATCGCCACAGCTAAAACATGTCAAGAAAGATGGAGCTGGGAAGGGTGTGAAGAAACAGGCACTTTGTATTCCGAGGTGGGAGAATTTGTTACTCTGGTTATTTATTTGGGGGTGGACTGGGAGTTGGGTTACAACTGTGTGAATTTCAAATAATTATACCTTTTAATCTAGCAATCCATTTTTCAGAATTTGTCCTTCAACAAAACTTGCAAATTTGCAAAAGTTTATCTACACATATAAAGGGTATTTGCTACAACATTGGTGAGAAAATAATAGAGAAAAATTAGAAGTAACCCAAGTGTTCATCAATAGGGTATTGATTAAAAATGATTAAATAAATCATGTATCTATATAATAACAACACTATACAACCAACATAAAGAAGGAAGTGTGTTTAGACAGAAATCCAAGATACAATAAGCAAAAAAAAAAATGTTGCAAAACTAAGTGTATCGTATGATACATTTTCAGTTACATACCTATTTGTTCCATATCATATGTACCTGTAATGTTTGTATTTTTACCAGTCAACAGTTATTCTTCTAATAAAAACATCACTTATATGAGAAGAGATCCCGATACATTTTAAAATGTTAGCTTGTACATACTATAATCCATTTTCTTCATTTAGAGGTTATCAAAGTTTAAAGAGCTGACTAATTAACCAACTGACACAAAACTTACAGGATCTGTAAGCCAGATGCCAGTGTTCTGATTTATACTGGGGTATTGAAAGACTTATTTTTCTAAACTCAAAAGCAATGCCGTGTGCCTTGTTTGGCCATCATCTAAAGCAGAACTCTGAGGTTTATGGCATTCTGTGGTGTGGCTTTGTGATAAAAATCAGGATGAAGCATTTGCCACAAATAACCACTCATTTTAAAGCCTTCACTGACATTCAGGCTGTACAGAGGTGTTGCTGGAGCTAAGGTGATGAAACCAAAAAAAGGGGAAAAAAGGCAGAAAGACTTTCAAGGGTAGAAGACAACAATATCAAATGTCTGTGCTAATACATAGGAAATCTGGAAAAGAAAGCTACAAACATATGCCTGAAGATTACTTAGAAAGTCAAAGGCACCTGAGAAAACTACTTCAAAGAAGCCCTCTAAATTCTATAGTATGGTTGAAAGTGTTCTTTAACTTTGATTCTTTGTAGAAAATTAAAGATGGTAGCAAACTGATATCTTGCTAGAGTTTGCAACTGCATTAGTTGAATTACAATTTAGACTAATTAACTTGCATGGACACATAAAAGCTTTATATCCCAGAGTGTGACGAAATGCGGTGTTTGTGGTTATTGCTATTAAAATTAGTCATCTGGCTCTCTCATTATGTCCAAATATAATACCTTTCAGGATGTCATTTTTAGCATGAAATAATTCCAGTTTGATCTACAATACCTTTCCCAGGAACATAAAATACTTTGCATATAAGGATTTCTTAGGTATCAGATGACCTTTCATTTATGCAGGAATGGTGCCAGAGATCCCGTGATTGGGGATAGTGGCGAGTTCTAGTAATCTAGCCTTGTAGGTACACCTAGTAAATACCGTTATTTACTATACTGCAAAATAATAAAGAATTTGGTAGGCCTTGTATACTGCAGATATTGACATATGACTCAGAAAAGTAATGGTTTCCAGTACACCACCATGTGCTTTTGTTCTGAGTAGTACATGACATACAATGAGCTAATTAAGCTACTTATATCCTGAAAATGTAGGTTTATATTGCTGTGACAGAGCTGAAGACCATGCTTGCCAAAGTGCCTGCAAGAGAATTCTGATGTCCAAAAAAACAGAAATGGAGATTGTCGATGGCCTCATCGAGGGTTGTAAGACCCAGCCCTTGCCTCAGGATCCTCTTTGGCAGTGTTTTCTTGAAAGCTCACAGTCTGTTCACCCTGGAGTCACTCTGCACCCTCCACCCTCTACAGGCCTTGATGGGGCTAAATTGCATTGTTGTTCTAAAGCAAACACATCAACATGTAGGTCAGTATCTCATTCTCCTTTGTTAAAACCAGTAGAAAATAGCAACTTTGATTATTTTAAGTCTAGCAAGTACCTGTTACATTCTTGCATTGTATAAACTTGAGTTTAGAAGATACAAATTCTTTCATTCTTTTATCTAGCAAATAGTTATTGAGCATCATGTGTATAGTAGCCCCCCATCATTTGCAGTTTTGCTTTCCGTGGCTTCAGTTACCGTTGGATTAACCATGGTCCGAAAACATTAAATGGAAAATTCCAGAAGTAAATAATTCATTATTTAAACTGCGCACTGTTGTGAGTAGCATTATGATCTCTCACACCATCCACTCTGTCCTGCTTTGTCCTGCTCAGGATGTGAATCATGCCTTTGTCCAACATCTCCAGGTTATATGCCCTCTCTGCCCATTTACCACTTAATAGGCATCTGGGTTATCAGATCCACTGTCATGCTATTGCAGTGTTTGTGTTCAAATAGTCCTTATTTTACTTAATAGCCCCAAAGCTTAATTAAGCAAGAGTAATGATGCTGGCAATTCAGATACTTCAAAGAGTAGCCATAGAGTGCTGCCCGTAAGTGAAAAGGTGGAAGTTTTTAACTTAAGGAAAGAAAAAAATTTTATGCTGAGGTTGCTAAGAACTACGGTAAGAATGAGCCTTTCATCAATGAAATTATGAAGAAATAAATTCATGCTAGTTTGCTGAGAGAAACCACATTTACATAACTATTATTATAGCATATTATAATTAATAGTTATTGTTAATCTCTTACTGTGCCTAATTTATAAGTTAAACGTTATCATAGGTACAATATGTATTATAGGCAAAAACATAGTATATTTTAGGGTTTGGTATCCACTGGGGGAATCCACTTGGAATGTATCCCTTGCATTTAAGGGAGTCTACTATATACAAAATTTTTTTGTACATTAAGTGCTAAAAGCACTGTGTTTGGGGGTGTAGAAGATTAGCATTGGCAGAGCAATGGATATTTTTAAATGATGCAATGTGGATTCTGTACTTAAGGATATTAAGTAAGTGTACTATTAAAAGGAGAGCCCTGGTCTGTGTGGCTCTGTTGGTTGGAGCATCAACCCATAAACCAAAAGGTGGCAGATCCAATTGCCAGTCAGGGCACATACCTAGGTTGTGGGTTCCGTCCCCTAGAGGCAACTGATCAATGTTTCTCACCCTCTCTCTTTCCCTCTGACACATCCCCTCTGTTTCAAATCAATGGGCATGTCCTCAGGTGAGGATATTAATTAATTAATTAAAAAGAATAAATGGAGGTGACTAAAGTCACGATAGAACACAGGTGAAATAGAAGTTTACTTTATTAGAGATATTTTGTGTGAAAAGGGACCACATATTACTAGAATATCCTGAAATGAATCTGACATACCAGAGGTGAAACGATCTTTCCTGTGCTTTCAAAATTGGATGGACCTTTAGCAAAGAAGTATGCCTAAAATAGTCCATCAAACTTTACCAAAGAGATGAAGAATCTGGAAAATATCCAAAGGAAGTTAACAGAAGAGCTTAAAGAGAAATTAAGTTGGTCCTGTTAAGGAAATTGGGCTACCGATAGGAATTAATAAATGTATTTATGGGAGGGGTGCTGAATAACTCTTTGAATATCCACAAAAGAGTTTATGGCCTAAAGTCACTGACGATTGGAATGGCTGTGTTGTGTCAGAAGAAATTCAGTAAGAAACACTTTTCCCTTTCTTACCTCAACATGAGACTTTCTGTTCACTGAATGCTTTCTCTTCCATCTTAATGTTGTCTTCGTGAAACCTCGTAAGATGATTGCTGTCTCAGTTTGTATAATTCCTGTTTTTGCATAGAAGACTGTGAGATGTTAAACAGTCTCTTCAGGGTCATAGAAAATGTTAACTAGGAGAGAAAGAGCTGATTTCTAATCAGTTACCTAATGTAACTTGATCTCACCTTCCTCATCCCCAGGATGCATAAGCTCCAATGAGAGCAGAGAGCTTGTCTCTTTATTCACCCCTGCACACCCAGTGCTTTGAACAGAGCCTTACACAAAACAGGCACTTGATAAACATTGATAGAGTGAATGAACAAACTTATAAAAATAAAGATACCCTCCTCATAGGGGTAATCATGAAAATCAAATAAAATGTTACAAGAGTAGAGAATTTTTCTTGTGAGTTTGCATATTTTGATATATTAAAATTTTGTATTACATGTTTTATATTCCATGTATTTACATTTGTATTAACATTTATACATTTAAAATATGAAAGTAATGAATATAATGTATAAAAACACTTTAGAAATAGTATGGATGTTATCTCAGCTATATGGGTCTGTCTGGAAAAAGTCCAGCCATTGTTAATATAATGAGAATGGTTTGCTCGACATCAGTGTAACCGGGCAGCCAAGGGGAGTGGACTGGAATGCACATGCGTGAACAGCGACTTCACTGTACTAGTCAGTGGGGTCTGTAGATGCCTTTGAGTGGGCATGTGTACTGTGTGGCCATCGCATTCAAAATGACTGAGTGAGTAGAGCAATGAATCTGCATCAGATTTTGCATTAAGCTTGAACATTCCGCTGCGGAAACTATTTGGATGATTCAGAAGGCTGCAGCTATGGGCGCCTGGTGATTGGCAGCTTCATCACGACAATGTGCCTACCCACTCAGGCATTGTATCTTGTGCAGAGTTTTTCGGCAAAACATCAAATCACACAGGTATCTCAGCCCCCCTACAGCCCAGATTTGGCGCCCTGCAACTTCTGGCTTTTCCCAAAACTAAAATCACCTTTGAAAGGAAAGAAATTTCAGACTGTCGGTGAGATTCAGGAAAATACAACAGGGCAGCTGATGGTGATTGGGAGAACTGTGAGGTCCCAAGGTGCCTATTTTGAATGGGACTGAGGCGTGATTGTCCTGTGTACAATGTTTCTTGTATCTCGTATCTTCTTCAATAAATGTCTCTCTTTTTTGTATTAGTGGCTGGATGTCTTCTGAACAGACCTCGTTACATATGTAGTCAAGTTGCTTTGTAATGATTTAGTACTGAAGATAAGAATGCCATGCATTAAATAAAATAGTATATAGAAGTTTTAGAATTCATAAGCCTTTACATAGAGACTGTCTTGATGTATCTTCAGGAATATAAATGGCTTTGGGATAGTTTGTCAGGGAGAAACTAGTGACCCCTAACCTTGTAATGCTCATTAAAAGATGTCTGAGTACCATGTCACGGTTTTGCCTTTGTGATTGGATCATAAATATAGTGATATGTATCTTTGTCGAGGCAAAACTGTATGCTTTAACTTACTTTATGTAAAGGCAAAAAAAAAGATTAGAAATTTGGAAGGCAATAATTTTGCCAGGAACAAGGATGTACAGATACTGTAATTGAACATCAGATTTAGCACTGAGCTTTCTAGCAACCATGACAAAAAGGAAAGAGATGGATGATAAAAGAAGGCTAATTCTTTCACTGAAAAGATCACTTTTTCTGGCTCCAAATTCTAGGAGATAGATCTTGGTCTTTTGGTTTCTATACTTTTTTTCACTTACATTCCAAAGTAAAGTTTATAGCTTTTGAATTTTATGCAATCAAATATGTATTCATTTGGTTTATCTATATGTTTCTGCATTTGTGCTTTTGTTTCAGGGAACTATGCACTAAACTTTACAGCATGAGCTGGGGCAATACACAGAGTTGGCAAGAGTTTGATCACTTTTGTGAATATAATCCAGTGGAAGTGTCCATGTTGACTTGTTTAGCAGATGTTCGGGAACCTTGCCAGTTGGGCTGTAGAAACCTTACTTACTGTACTAATTTCAACAACAGGTGGGAGCAAATTATTATTCCATTGAATGGTAATATTTTCTCATTGATTATCTTGTTGTTGTTGGGGAGTCTTTTTTGGTGTGTGTGTTTTTGGGGTTTTTTTTAGACTGAGGGGAAGGGAAGGAGAAAGAGAGGGTGAGAAACAGCAATGTGTGGTTGCCTCTCGTGCGCCCCTGCTGGGGACCAGGCATGTGCCCTGACTGGGAATCAAACCAGCGACCCTTTGGTTTGCAGGCCGGCACTCAATCCACTGAGCCAGGGCTGGTTATCTTGTTTTTAAATAAGGGAAAAGACCACTATACTCTGATTTTGGTTTTGGTAAGTTAAAAGGAGATATTTTTTATGGTTTCATCTTTAAATACCATATTTCATGTGGTAAATCGTGTCTGGGAAAGGATGCACTATAGCAGATTTCCTTCTAATCTAGGAATACTCCAAGCCTCTAGAATTCAGTTGCCCTTTTGTGGACCGCTTACTTCCAAGGACCCTCAGAATGGGTCCACTCAATAAGTCCCCTATTTCATACAAAATATTTTCATTACAGAAGCAATTTGAATAGATATATTCCAGAGGTATCATATATAAGAAAAATAAGGGCTAAGAACTGAATGAATCGCTGAAGAAACAGTGAAGAAAACAGAAAAGGGGCCTTCAGAAACATAGAGAATGCCATGCCAGAGAAACCAGAGAGGGAGAGTCTCTAAAGAAGAGGAGGCTGGTTTTGTGAGCTGCAGCCTAGAAATCAGGAGGGCAAAAAGGAAGAGAATTACTCAGTTGGGCCAGAAGGAGTTCAGAGGATGTTTACCTCAAGCTAACACACATCGTATCCTCTTAAACGCATACAGATTATTATTTTTGAGTAAAAAATTTGAGATATCTTTATGCCTGAAACCTATGCAATCTTATTAACCAATGTCACCCCAATAAATTAAATTTTTTAAAAAATTTTTAAAAAGGACAAAGACATCATAACTATTGAAGTATATGAAAAAGTTCATTATCACTAGTCATGCAAAATACAAATTAAGACCAGTAAGATACCACTACACACTAATAGAATAGCTACAAGTAAAAAGACTGAAAACATGCAAAGCAACTGGAACTTTCATACATTGCTAATGAGAGCATACCATGGAATAACCACTTTAGAAAACACTTTGGTAGTTTTAGAAACTTATGACCTAACAGTGCCATTCATAGCCATGAAAAGAGACATGAAAACTGGAAACAGCCCTGGCTGGTGTGGCTCAGTGGATTGAGCACTGGCCTGCAAACCAAAGGGTCACAGTTCAATTCCCAGTCAGGGCTCATGCCTGGGTTGTGGGCCAGGTCCCCAATGTGGGGATGCAAGAGGCAACCACACATTGATGTTTCTCCCTCTCTTTACCCTCTCTAAAATAAATAAATAAAATCTAAAAAAAAAACAAAACCCCAAACTGGAAACAACCATGTCTACAGACAAGTGAATGAATAAACCAGTATTTCTCAAAGTGTCATCAGTGGTCCCCAGTGGGATCAAAACTATGTAATAATACTAAGATGTTATTTGCCTTTTCCTTCTCATTCTCACAAGAGTGAAGAATGGGGTTTTCTGGATGCTATAAAACATTTGAAATGGCAACAGTCTGAATGCAGGAGCAGGTATGCAAATCCAGCTGTTTCCTGTTCAGCCAGACATTAAAAAAATTTTCAAAACTAAACCAGTTCTACCCTTCTCACAAATTTTTGTTTTGCTCTTAAAAAGTCATTTTTGCAAAAAATATTATTTATATTAACATATAATAGGGTTTTTGTTTTTTAATATGAATTAATAACACTTTTTAAATCTCTCCATTTTTATTTATAATGTGATGGATATTGGTGGATATAACCCACATAAACAAAAGCTTTTTGAAAACCCAATAATCTTTAGAGTTCAAATGGGTCCTGAGATCAAAGAGTTTTGATAATTACTAGGATAATGAAATACTTTTCAACAAAAAAACAATTTATATACAAACAGCATCATTGAACCTAAAAGAGATCATTTAATTAACTCTAAATAGACTTAAAAGAGTAGTTACAATATGAATCCATTTATATGACGTTCTAGAATAGGCAAAATAATTCTATGATGATATAAAGTATAAGTGATGGTGCCCTCTGGGGTGCAGTCGGCAGGGAGGGTGCTGCCTGGGGGATACAAGGGGTCTTTCCGATGTGATAGAAACACTCCCTAATTGACTTGGATGTGTTTATATGGATATACACATTTGCCAAATCACATAAAGCTGCACCCGTAAAATCTGTGCAATTTATTTTTATAAATTATACTTTAATTTTTAAACTTTGGCTTATTTATAAAGGGGGACCTCCAAAAATGGAATTTATTTATAAAACATTGTATTTTTATTTTTACATGTTTAAACTTTAGTTGCCTTCAAAGTACTCTCCATTTGATGCAATACACCTATTGAGATATTTTTCCACCGCTCAGAATAGTGTTGGAACTCATCGATTTCGATGCCTTTTAGTGCTTCTCCCGTTTTTTTGTTTCAGCTCTTCCAAAGGGAAAAATGTTTCCCTTTGAGGACCATTTTCGTAGGAGGAAACAAAAAACGTCACTTGGGGCAAGATTGGGTAAATAGGGAGGGTAGGGCACAGGGGTCATACAGTTTTTGGTCAAAGACTGCAGAACACTCAGCATGGTGTGGGCAGGTGCACTAGTAATTCACCCGTCATGAAATGGGCAAACTCATGGAAAGAGCCTTCAAAAAATAATTTCACTGATGCCTAACTCAGCCTCTCCCAATAACACCAGCTGGCACACTGATACAGATGGGTTCCTAGAACACTCACCTGGCGGGGAAGGCCTGTAATACAAGGGGCCTGCCCTCCAGAAGATAATTCTGTTTTTTTGTGTGTTCCCCCTCATATTTTGTGAAATAAAAAAATGGATGGGGGAGATGACAGTCCTCTCCACAGCATTTTGAAGTTTTTTAACTGTTTCACAAAAACTTGTGTTAGAAAGAAAACATGCCATCAGAATCTTAATGATCGTATCTACATTAAATCTTCATTCACTCAAAACTGATATATTTTGATGGATTGTGTGTACTTTCTTTAAGAAAATAAGATTTTCCTGATTAGTATGTCAGAGTTTTACGCATCGCTTCTCTCTAGAAAATAATTGCCTCTTGATTCCCTCCGGCCTTTTTTCTCTCTTCAGGCCAACAGAGCTTTTCAGGAGTTGTAATGCTCAGTCAGATCAAGGAGCCATGAATGACATGAAGCTATGGGAGAAAGGAAGCATAAAGATGCCATTTATCAACATACCTGTTCTCGACATTAAAAAGTGTCAGCCAGAAATGTGGAAAGCAATAGCGTGTTCGCTACAGATTAAGCCTTGTCATAGCAAATCCCGGGGAAGTATTATTTGCAAGTAAGTTGCTTTTTCATCTGTAAGACTCTCCAGTTTTGGTTCAGACCTGCCATGATCTTTACCCATAGCCTATGATTAAAGTTTTCTCTCTCACTACTTTCCTTTGCCCATCACCCTTGCAGGTCAAATACTTTCCTACTTTTTCTTCCTCTGTTTGAAATTTCTTCCCACATCTCCATTTGCCCACTGCCTGTCCTTAGCCCCTCCCAAATACCAGTCTTTCCTTATAGAATCTCCCCACCTTTCTCCGGCTGATAGTAAGTTATCCTTACAACAAATTTCTGTAGATCTTTATTTGTACTTCTGTTATGAAACTTGATTCAACAAACATTTATTGAGTAGCTTCAGTGCACAATTCTGTTTTTAAATTTCAATCTGTGCACTTGTCTTACATTCTGTTCCACATTGCTCTCCTTGAGGCGTTTATTTTTCTCACCTGCTTTTTTCTTGTATCCTCTTTACTCTTTTTTTCCTCTTCAGGAATTAGCATAATCCCGACACACAGTCAGCATTTCATACATGTTTGATGAGTGAATAAATTAGTAAATACAGTAATTAGGGCCTGTTCCTAGAAAACATTTGTGGATGGTTTGCTTAGGAGATCTAGGACAAAGCAAAGATGAAAGCTGCTTTGGTGAGTGAAACCAAAAGCTTAACTATATCGTATTAAATGTCAGCGGCTCTTACAGCTTTTTTTTTTTTTCCAAAAAGTTTTCCCAAAACCAAGTTAATATTCAGCCCCTAAATTGTTGGTGTGTGGCCCGTCGCTGCTGGGCACTTAATGACTGATTGCTGATTGCTTCAACCTTAAACAGATCCATCCTCTGACATGACTTGGGAATGACCTGAGTAGTTTAGGGGTAACTATTGGGTGACAAGCAAGCGTCAACAGGTGGGGAATTTATAGACTCTTAGCATAGAAAACTTACAAGGAGTCAAATCCCTGTTGAAGACTGGGAAAAGTTTGAAGAAGTGGTCTTTCTAATTGTTATTTACCAAGCACATTAAGTTGATGAAAACTAAAAAGATACTTTTAAAAAAGAAAAGGTAGGGAAGGAGGAAGCAAGCATACATAAGGTCCTGAGAGAAAGGATGTCTATACTTTCACAAAGAGCAGATCAGACTAGCCTAAATTAATTTCCTTTCAAAAGGACACATTGATGGTAGTCACAATAAGTATAAAATTTGAGCAAGGCCTTTTATCTCAGGTCCTTAAGAAAAAGCTAGGAATGATTTGCTAATGTAATACATTAATTACTATTCAACCTAAAGCCTTCCATGACTCCTCTTCTCTTTTGCCTAACCAATTGTGAAACATTGTTATTAAAACCCACTTCCTAGAAAGCTTCAGGAATAGAATTGATACTGACTAGACTAGTGAGGAGGTTTCTTGAACCCTAAATTTGTGTATTTTCCTTTTCAAGATCAGACTGTGTGGAGATTCTCAAGAAATGTGGGGACCAGAACAAATTCCCTGAGGACCACACAGCTGAAAGTATTTGTGAACTTCTGTCACCTACAGATGACCTTGAGAATTGTATACCTTTGGATACATACCTCAGTAAGTACTTTGTTTTTTAAAATTCCGAACAGTTTTCCCTTCCATCTCTGCCCTTGTTTGCTTTGGATGAATATGTGGTTTAATGATACTTTCTCAAGTGCTGACTAATCTTACTTGCTTGGCCTTTTTGGAAAGAAGTGTCATTTTAAAATATATAATCACAAGCAATTATCATATCAGTCTGAGGAGGTAATGAACGCCTGCAATCAGGGATTCTGAGCAGTGGATCAGGGGCCAGCATTCTCACATAACCAGCTCCATATCATTGCTGTCGCCTTGCCATGATTTACAAGGCAGCGGAATTTCCCTGAGCCAGGCCTTGGCTTGGACTCAGCCACCAAATAGGGAATAAGGAATGATGGTCTGGGTTAGTACATGAAAGCGAAAGTTTGTTCTCTGCCAAGTACTCCTGCCGAGAGCTAGAAGAATAAGTTGTTATCCCTTTGAGGGATCCTGGATCTGAGTTCCCTGGCAGAAAGCGACTATATAGTGGCAACCAAGGGATAACCAAGAGAATTCCCCCGCTCACCAAGTAGTTAGGGAAAGCGGAGTGTTTACATAGCCACCAGGGGGCGTTAGTGCCTTGAGCTGGCTGGAAAGAATGAATTCAGCTATTTTTTACCCTGTGTCACGTAAGATCAAGTTCCACTGCCAAGAGCAGAACAACAGATAGAAGAAAGCCCTGAAATAAATTGTCCGTGGCTGTTATTGTGGTTCTATCTTTTTCTTTCTCCATCATCCTTAGTGCTTGGCTTCCGTCATCAAAATTACTTTATGTACTTTATCATTACAACATGGCTGCTAGAAGTCTAGCCATCATACTCTAGTGTAAGGGAAAACCTCCCGAATTGTAAGGGAAACTGGGAAAGACGATCTTTTTAGCTGTGCTCCCATTGCCATCCTAAGTAAAATCGGAGTTCTAGTAGTGAGCAGGAAAATAAGAGTGAACGCTAGATTTGCAGCTAGTAATACCTGCCATATTTTCTCAGGACCAACAAACAATGTCCCGCAGCCTTTGTGACCAGTATAGCAAAAAAGAAAGCATTAGGCTAGAATCCTAGGCCTCTGTGACTTTGGGCAGACCACATCTTCAAGCCTCAGCTTCCCTATTTATAAAATGATTGGGCTGGATGAGATAAACTTCAAGAGCCCTTATGCCTCTAAAGTCTGAGTCTGGCCTAAAATCAGTAAGCAAAATAAAGGTATTCACAATACTCACTCTATTAGAGCAGTGAAATATGTATGTGTAGAAGGAATTTGTGCCAATGGGAGGAAACTTCAAGAAGGCTTTGGTTTGAAATTTAATATTCTCTTTAAATATCATGTATACCTTATATTGAGACTTCCTCAGCCATTATTTCACAAGATAACAAATATAATCATGGTATGGGGTCCATCTCACCATAATAAATTATTAGTTATGATAAAATGTGCTAAATTAGCCCTCTTGAATGTAAGCATCTATTTGACCACCCTGTCCAAAATATAGAGTCACTTTTCATCCCGTTACATTACTTATTACTTATCACTGTCCGACTTTTTATACACATGAGTACATACACACATACTCTCTCTCTATTTATTGTCTATTTCCTGACCAGACCAGAATGTAAACTCTGTTAGAGATTTGTCTGTTTTGTTCACTACCATATCTCCAGTACCTAGAACCTTATTGGGCATATTATCTATACCCAATAAATAAATGAATGAATAGATGTTTGTGCTAAATTCACAAATGACCAGAAAACTTGAGTGTTTTATACCTTACTAGAACGAAGCCTTGCTTTATGCTTCTCAGCTGTCCATTTATTTCAGACTTAATTAATTCAGGTAATTGTCAGACCCCCGTTACTCTTCTGAGTAGGTTAAACTGATCTGTTTTTTATTTTTCAGGGCCAAGCACTTTAGGTAACATTGTAGAAGAGGTGACTCATCCCTGTAACCCCAACCCTTGCCCTGCTAACGAGCTTTGTGAGGTAAACCGGAAAGGGTGTCCGTCTGGAGACCCCTGCCTTCCGTACTCCTGTGTTCAAGGTAAGCATAGGTGGACGTGGGTATGGAATGAGCATCCACATGTGTTGCTGATGTTTCTTTATAGGAGTTGTCTTTAGAATGAGAGCACAAGGGACTTCATTTTGTAAATTATGCTCTTCTGTAATGCTTGAGGTTTTCCCAGTAACCATGTGTTATTTATGTAAACAAAAAATGCCAAAGACAAGTGTAATTTTCATTAGTCATTTAGATTATAAACTAATATTGATCTAAACCCAGCCTCTCATAATGAGTTACAGGGTTCTTGACAACAAAAGAAAAAAGAACTTCAGGCCAGCTTTTTGTACTTTGTCTTTCATGTTGTAATGTTTGAGAATATATATGCTAATTGTTTGTGTTTTTCTTTCTTTCTTTTTTTACTTTATAGAGAAATTGCATTCTCAGTGGGACATGTAATTACTTTATAAATTTAATGTTGTCCTGACATGCATATGATTTATTTCCCATTTGAAAATGTTTCTTTATAATATTAGAATCAACATTTTAAATGTGTGTAAAATAAAAGGAACAAAAGATTAAATTAAATAAGCATGATGTCTCAAAGGATCGTCTATAATATTTGTGTAATACCATAACACATCAGCTATAGAGTTATAACACATCTTGTTAAAATTGGAAATTTATGGGTTTTCCTTAAGCCCAATCAAGTATTCATTTTTTTTAAGGATTTTATTTATTAATTTTTAGAGAGAGGGGAAGGGAAGGAGAAATAGAGGGAGAGAAACATCACTGTGTGGTTGCCTCTTGCGTGCCCCCTACTGGGGACCTGGCCCACAACCCATGCATGTGCCCTAACTGGGAATCGAACCAGCAACCCTTTGGTTCTCAGGCTGGCACTCAATCCAATGAGCCACTGCAGCCAGAGCTCAATTTTTTTTTTAATTTAAGGTATGTTTATATTCCATCACTAAAGAGTTTTCTGATCAAAATTATTCTAAAAATACTGTCAGTTTCTATGCTCTATTTTTAAAATATGTTTTAAAATACCTTTGGTAAGCCCCCCAAAATAAGAAAAACTACTTATCTCGTAGCATTTTTATACAGAACTATAGCTAACTTTGAGAAATAGGTCCTTAACCACCACCATCTCACAGAATGTAGAATTTCTGTTTGTGAGAATATGTTTTTGGCCTGTGACCCAAAACAATTACTTACTTTGTTGAAAATTCACTTAGAAAATCTCTAGTAGCCACACAGTACCTATGAGACTTAGGTGAAATGTATCTAATGCATAAAATAATATCATAGAACAATACCATCTCTCTCAGCTAATTTTTGTTTATACAGGTTGCAAATTGGGAGAAGCCTCTGATTTCATCGTTCGTCAAGGGACACTAATCCAAGTGCCATCATCTGCAGGTTCGGAAGTTGGTTGTTATAAAATTTGCTCATGTGGACATAGTGGACTCTTGGAAAACTGCATGGAGATGCACTGCATAGACCTTCAGAAGTCTTGTATTGTTGGGGGGAAAAGAAAAAGTGAGTTTTGAAACATATTTATTTGTGTTTTGTTTTTGTTTTTAATTTGAGATTAGTTAATTTTGTAAGAAGAACATTGGATTCTCACCAGAGAGTAAAATCTACAAATCAGATATTCCCAGGCAGTATTTTAGACTATACAAAGGACACTAGGACTTCTAAGGAGCTTTCTTAGAAGCCTCCTCAAGAAGGGACTAATGGCTAATAATATAGTAATTAGCACTTATTGAACTCATAACTGTGTGCCATGCCAATTCTAAGTTTTATGTGTGCGATATTTGAAAGAGGAGTGCTCTTGGCCTGCAAATTTCTGCCCTAGAGCAAGTCAGGTATTCATTTCTTCGTTCATGTTCTACTTAGCTAAAATGTCAAGTAGATATTTTGTATCACAGAAAATACCTGAGGATAAACAAATTCATTCATTCCATAAATTTTCCCTGATTAATGCCTATTCTATACGAAAGAACATACTAGTGCCTTGTGGAGCTGAAACTGAGATGAGGGATTGAACTCATGCTTTCTGTGATAAGAACGGAGAGAATTTGAGCCACAAAAAGTAACTGACCAAATGCACTTCAAGAGGCAAGTGATTGCTGCCAGGCACTGGGAGAATCTGAGATCCAGTGGTGGCATCAGGGCTGATCCTGGAGAGAGAAGTGAAGTGCCAAAAGGAGAGAAGGAGCATTTGAGGCAAAAAGGCAGCCAGAAACACTCAGAGAATAGCGAACAGTCTGGCGAGACCAGCACATTGGAAGTTTGTGGAGACATGGTGGAGGATAAATACAAAAACACAAGGAGGGGCCCAAAAAACTGGACTTTATAAAAAATTGTGTATTTATTCTCACATGTTTAAATTTCAGTCACCTTCTAAGTGATCCATTTGCTGTAATACACCTATCGAGACGTTTTTTCCACTGCTCAAAACAGTTTTTAAACTCATCAATTTTGATACCTTTTAGTACTTGTGCCATTTTTTGTTTCACTCCCCCAATATTGGCAAACATTTCCCTTTGAAAACATTTTTCATCCAGGGAAACCAAAAAAAAAAAAAAAAGGTCACACTGGGCGAGAGCAGGTGAATGGCGGGGTAGGGCATGGGGGTCATGCTGCTTTTGGTCAAAAGCTGCTGATCACTTAACTAGGTATGAGCAGGTGCACTAGTAATTCACCCATCACGAAGCAGGCAAACTTGCTGAAAGAGTCTCCAAAACAAAAAATTCACTGAAGCCGAACAGCCCTCACAACACCACCAGCTGGTACACTGATACAGATGGGCTCCTAGAACACTCAGCTGGGGGCAAAACCTGTACTACAAGGGGCCTGCCCTCCAGAAGATAATTCCAGATAATGACAGATTTAACTTCCTGCTTTGTATATCTGGAAGTCATTTTTCAAGAACTTCTATTTTAAAACTTTGTAAACCATTAAATTTTAAATTTATGATCTACTTATAAAGGCATGATGTGGAATAACTTTCTTTATCTCAGGTCATGGAACATCCTTTAATATCGACTGCAATGTTTGTTCTTGTTTTGCTGGCAATTTGGTGTGTTCTACGCGCCTGTGCGTCAGTGAGCACAGTTCAGAAGATGACCGTCGCACCTTCACAGGTAACCGCGGTCACTAGAGGCTGCCCTCGGCAGGCCGTCATCCCTTTGTACCCATTTTTCCTTCAAGGCAGCTTCTCTGATCTTGCCTTAACTGCAAATGTACACAGGAAAATGAATACTTTATCTGTATTTATGAGAGCAAGATACTTTCCCTCCTCTGTGGATTGAAGGCTTTACAGTAAATGGTTTCTGAGGGCCCTTCCAGCACTAATATTATGGAATTCCAAGAAAAAAGAAGGTCAGTGACTGGAATAGTTTTAGTTAAGTAGAACTTTTCTACCTGCCAGAACACCTCATTCACCGTTACAGTTATGGCCTAAAATGTCTGTGTATTTTCTAAGTTTGTTTCTGTTCTAATGTTTTTCTTACCACTTTCTTCCTTGACCCACCTTAGCCTACTGGTTCATATAGGTAGAGACCACTATAAATGAAGCTATAGATAGGAAAAGTAAAGAATGTTTCTCCCAATCCGGTGTAGAAAGCCTAGAATTTAGATGTTTGAAGTCTGGCTTGGGGGATTTCTGGGAAGTTAAAGGGTAATACCTAAAACAAGCCAAAGGGTGAAGGTTGTACACTCCTCACATAGGTTCCTTCCACTCCCCTCTGCATAGGGATTTCTCCAAGGTAACCTGGGAAATTATTTTAACTTTGAAGCTTAAGAATTTTTCTGAACAATCAATTAAGAATACTACTTTCTTGACTTACCTATGCTTTTCGCTCCCGGTATTATACACACACCAGCTACAGTAAATGAAAAGGCCAGTGAGGTGAGATGCTCTTTTCCGAGATGAAGCTGCAGTTGCGAACAGCAGCAGCACAGCCTGCTGGGATCTGTTGGCCTCTGCTTCCCCCAGATCTGAAATACTGTTGGCTCTGGGTAAAGAGGAACCAGGTAGCTGCTCTTGCCTTGTTTCAGCAGCAACTTGATTTTTCTTTCCCTGGAGTGGAGTCGGGGAGAACAGAATAGGGGTTTACCAACATTGTGTCTCTAGCACATTGGAAATAAAGGAGATCAGAAAAAAGAAGAGAACAGACTGATGGGGAAGTAGAGGTGAGATGAACTCCACCCCATCCTCTATCCATCCTAATAAGCATCAGCCTTCATTGGAAATAAAAAGAGGATCAGAATAAGAAGTGAAAAGCAGACTGAAGGGGAAGTAGAGGCGAGATGAACTCCGCCCCGTCCTCTATCGACCCTAATAAGCACTTTAACTGCTTTGTTGTTGTTCTTTATCATTATCCTTTATCTGCTCTGTCTGATGAGGACAATTCATTCAGCGCAGAGAAACCATGAAACTTCTGTGAGGATGAAGAGTGAGCTAAAGATTTAGCTGGAAGATTTTTATTTACTTATTTGTGTATATCTAAATGATTTTGAAAGATGAACTTTATAACTAGAAGGAATGCTTTCCCTGTAGTATGCAGCCTCTCATGTCCTGGGATAAATTAACTTAATGGCTCTTTTAGCTAGTGTACTCTTAAGGAGATTTTACTGGCCACAAAATGTACCTCATTTCTTAGGACCCAGATAGTGTCTGAGTCCAAACATGACTCAGAGAGAGATGGTCATAAAAATTCTTAAGGCCCAAAACTACAATAATATCCCTAGATACCTTGTTCTTCACCTTCCAGCAAGAGATGGAAAAAACCTATGTGAGGAATTTATAACCTTCGCTACTTGGTCTTGGTTTTGGTACTTCTTGACCCATATTCTATTTAGCTAAAATTTAAGGTAGGGGCATTCTAGAAATCCCCTAAGCCAAACTTTAAACTTCTGAATTCTAGATTTTATACACCAGATTGGGAGGAACATTCTTTACTTTTTCTACCTATAGCTTTGTTTATAGGGGTCTCTATCCATGGTATAAAGGTCTGGAGACCCTCAATTATCTGGCAATAAGTGGTACAAAGGAAAACCATTATTCAAGCAAAGGGCTTTTCAGAGCCTTGCTGCTTTTTAAAAAAAGAAATTGGAGGGACTTTTCTTTTTTTACACTTAATTTTAATGCTGTTTTAACATGAGACCTCCACATGATTGTTAGTGATTTGTCTTAATCAGGAAATATCAGGGGAAGGGGAATGTACAAGTATACCTGTTGAGACTGTTTCCTCCCTTCAGGTCTGCCCTGTAACTGTGCAGATCAGTTTGTCCCCGTGTGTGGGCAGAATGGACGCACTTACCCCAGTGCTTGTATTGCTCGCTGTGTGGGCCTCCAAGACCATCAGTTTGAGTTCGGATCATGCATCTCAAAGGATCCGTGTAACCCTAACCCCTGTCCAAAAAACCAAAGGTAAGTCAAATGACTCCTCATCTTTTTCAACTGAGGACAAGCACTTACTAAGCATCTACTGTATACCAGACAGTGAAAACACAAAGATGAATTAAAAAGATCTGTGCCCTGAAGAGTTTTGAGTGTAGAAGGAAAGAGCCATGTAAGCTGCCTAGTAACGCGCTATGTGATCGGGGGCCTGGAAGTGGAGCAGTTGCTGCAGCCTTGGGGGGGCCTGGGAGAGTCTCCAGCTCCAGCAGCGGGGTGCAGCCCACGGGCCTCATGCATCCCACGGTGGCTATGAATGCAGCCCCAACACAAAATTGTAAATTTACTTAAAGCTTTTTTTTTTTGCTCATCGGTTTTCGTTAGCGTTTGTGTATTTAGTGTGTGGATCAAGACAACTCGTCTTCGTCCAGTGTGTCCCAGAAACGCTAAAAGGTTGGACACCCCTGCCTAGAGCATGTGATGTTCAGCTAGAAAGATGAGTAGGACATTACAGGCAAGTTTACAGGGGAGGAAGGTGGTGTCGGTGGTGAAGGCAGAGACAGCAAAGCTCTTTTTTTTTTTTTTTTTTTAGCTGCACCAAAGGCATATTCTAGCTTTATGAAAAGGCCCATGCTGCAGAGTCCCGTCCGTTTAACAATAATTTTAAAAGACCAAACAAGGAGCAGGGAAGAGGCCCCTCAGGAGGGGCAGGGGGAGCCCTGCTCATGGCACCAGGCCTGGTCACAGGGCCGCTCGGTGTTGCTGTTGCTACGAGGTCCAGGGGCAGCGACAGTCCTGCGGGGGCCACCGTTCCCCTGGGGTGAGGCCTGTTACTTATGGCGCGTGCACAGCTTCCACCTGCCCCGCGCTTACCCAGCAGACCAGAGACAAAGGCCTCAGTGGGCTTGTAACGGCCTGCAGCTCCTTGACCCTGGCAGCCCAGGTATCATCCCTCCTCAAACCCAGGAGTTCATCCTCATCATTCTCTGGCTCCAGGGTCTCCCCTTCCAGGCAGTCATAGAGGCAACTTGATTTTTCTTCCCCTGGAGTGGAGTAGGGCAGAACAGAATAGGGGTTTACCAACGGTGTGTCTCCAGCACACTGGAAATAAAAAGGAGATCAGAAATAAGAAGTGAACGGCAGACTGATGGGGAAGCAGAGGCAAGACAAACTTCAAGATCCGCTCCTCCAAGCTGAGATGCTGCCATGATTCCTTGCAGTCATACATCATGACCTTCCCTTGGTACCTTACTGGGCCCTCGTCATCTGCTCATCTGTGCTGCCCGGCCTTCGCCTGCAGCAACAGGGGGGCCCTCGGCCACCACTGCCCCGCTGCAGAGCCTGGCTACCAATGCCGCGCCCTCTTCAGGGCCACACACATGCTTTGGCGGCCACCAGGGTAACGTGTGCGTGTCTTGCCTCTCCCTGTGCCACCACCTACCCAACGCTGGCAGTCAGGCTGCGGGCCGTGGGCTGTGCCCTATGCGGCTCCAGGGACCTCCGATTCTTCCACCTAGTGACTCTGCCTCCTACAGCCTCCTAGTCCTCCTCTGTTTCCTCCGCATCGGGCCAGCAGATGAGAGAAGGGAGGCGATGGGGGTTGCTCCTGAGAAGCTTTTAGGGGCCGGGTTTAAAAGTGGCATTCACCTCTACTTCCAGCCACATTCGATTGTCTAGAACTTAGTCATTTGGCCACAGCTGCCTGCCCGGGAGACCAGGGAATGTAATCCAGCTGTGGGCCCAGGAAGAAAATTAAATGAATTTGATGAACATCTAGCTAATCTACCACAATGCTTAACCTTCCTCATATTAAGTGAATATAAGTTAAATTAAAACTGCCATTGTGTACCATTTTCCATCTACCAGATTGGCGAAGATAAAAAGTTTAATGAACATAATATGGGGAATCAGGCGCTCCCATACAAGAGGGGTTTGGAGGGAGGATTGGTACATCCTCTATGGAGGATGATTTGGCCAAGTCTACCAAAATTTTGAAGGCACATACTCTTTGAATCAGCGTATATAAATGCTTATACTTACATAAAGTGTCTCAGGAAGAATAAGTAAGAAATTGGTAAAGTGGTTGCTACTGGTGAAGGGAACTCAGTGACTGGGACACAAAAGTAGGAAAGAGACTTATTTTTCACTACATACACTTTGTACTTTTTCAGCCTCACCATGGGCTTGTATTATCTGTTCAAAAAATAATCATTTAAAAAATAAAAAGTATTCATTCCAAAGTATGTCCTGATGTACCAGGCATCTTTCTAAATAGTAGGTTACAACAGTAAGCAAGACACAGTTCCTGCCCTGATCATGTTTGCTTTAATTTACCCCAAGATTCTCAACTTTTCCTATTGATCCTTTTATTTCTATATACTCAAATTGAAAAGTTGTTCTTTATAAAATTACCAAATTTCGTCCTGGTTGATATGGCTCGGTGGATTGAGTGCCAGCCTGCAAACCAAAAAGTTACTAGTTCAATTCCCAGTCAGGGCACACGCTTGGGTTGCTGGCCAGGTCCCCAGCTGGGGGCATGCGAGGAGCAACCAGTTAATGTATCTCTGGCACATCGCTGTTTCTCTCCCTCTAGTTTTCCCTCCCTTCCTGCCTCTCTAAAAATAAACAAATAAAATCTTTAAAAAATAAAGTTACCATTTCTCTTGATAGCCTTGTTCTCGTTCCTCCCATGTTAATAGATAATTAAGTTCTAAATATTCTTTTCCGTTACTTCTCTTCAAATGTCTTAAATTTCTATAAAACCGTAACTGCATGCATTCTACTTTTAAATCCCATGACAAGGCACCTATACATAACAGCAGTGATAGTGGTGGTCATTTCAGTGCAAGAGACTCATCCCTAAAAAGAATAGAAGTAATTTCCCTTTAAATTAAAATAATGCTAGCTACTATATTCTTCTTTTGTTTTACACACTAACATTTGTGTATCCTGTTATTTCAAAGATGCAATGAAAGCTAACCATTTTAATAGGTCTTATCTTCCCATAGAAAGTTATAAATACCACCCTGACTGGAGTGGCTCGATTGGTTGGTCATCGTTGTGCAAAGTGAAAGGGCGCCGGTTCTGGTCCCGGTCAGGGCACAGGCCTGGGTTGCAGGTTTGGCCCCCGGCTAGGGCACGTACTGGAGGCAGTTGATCAATGTTGCTCTCCCCCCTGACCTTTCTCCCTCTGTTTCCCTCTCTCTAAAAATAAACAAAATCTTTTAAAAGAAAAGTTATAAATATTCTTTATAGAAATGACAGAAGCAGAAAAGTCTAAAGAAAATAATCATCATCCCTGACCCCTCTGAAGAAGTTCAGAAATTGAGAATGAAGCAAGGTCCAGATATTTCTAGGAAAACCCAGCTCTGTGGGTGGCATGCTCTCAGTGATGTGCGACCAGCCAGGGTCAGGTCCTCAGCCATATAAGCACAGGAACCTGAATTTTTCAGCACATATTATGAAGCCTTCTCTTAATATAGACTCCTATTAGCCAAGCTGAAAATTAAGCCCCTGAAAATGCTTCATTTATTATTGACTACAGGCCTCCAGCCTCACACCCCAGCCCAATTTGATGGCCCCACGACATGACATTTCTACCCCGCACGTCCTTTGCCCCTGCCCTCAGCATCACCTGCCCTTCCCCAGCACCACAGAGTCTCGACCACCACACCTTTGTCATGCTGCTTCCTCAGCCTGGCAGGCCAGTGCAGCTCTCCGTGTCCTCCAGGTTCCAGCCAGGGCCCACTCCTCCCAGTGCTTTCTCCACGAGCACCGTGTGTGTAATTTCCTCCCTGAAAGCCTGCGTCGTACGTGTGCTTGACTCTTCTATTCTCCCTAAGCTCTTGGGGACAGGAAATAATTCTCAATTTCTCTGTTGCTTTCTCCTCAACTTCCTGCGCCTTGTCAGTGCTTTGCCAGCCTCACCGTGGCCCCTCCTGGCTGACAGTGCTCCGTTTGTGTTTTCCAGATGCGTACCCAAACCACAAGTCTGCCTGACGACTTTTGACAAATTTGGATGTAGCCAATATGAGTGTTTGCCACGACAGCTCACCTGTGACCAGGTCCGCGATCCCGTTTGTGACACAAACCACATGGAGCACAGCAATCTCTGCACCTTGTACCAGAGAGGGAAAAGCCTCCTGTACAAAGGCTCGTGCCAGGTAGCGTTGTCTAGCTGACAAACCCGAATATGCAGGGCATAAAATTGGCTCACGGCCTTTTACAGATAATCAGCAGTAAGACCACTTGAGGGACTTCTATGAATCCTGTCACATCTAGAGAACTCAGCCCTCCACTGAAAATGAACCGTCCCAAAACTGGCTTTTTCTCCCAGCTCTAGAGGACTTCCTTGCTAGTGTGTGTACTTTGCCCATATATTGTACAAGCAAGAAAAGAGAGTGGCTTCTTGTAGGAAAAGAATTTAAAGTCTCACACTCCTGGCATACATCAGCATATTCTTACTTTCTTTAGTTCTGTGGGCCCTCAGTAGAAAACAAATCAGAAAGAATGCAAGTTAGAATGACCAAGAAAAGAGCTCTTTTCCAAACACTCTTCCAACTGAAGTCCCTAGCACAGTACTGAAAAGTAATCAGAAATTTCTCTAAGACAATGTCTTCCTCCATCCGTTTATCTCTTGGCCTTTTAAGGTTGTGACGTCCGTATCCATGTTTCACCAGTAACCTCAAGGACAACCCCAGTGAGGCTCCCCCCACACACCACGAGTCCGCGTGCTGGCCGCTCCTCGGGGAGCCCCGCCTTTGGCCCAGCATCCCCTGCCCACAAGCAGCTAATGTCCGATGTCATTGCTTCTCATTCCCTGCTCTTCGTTGTCAGGAAACCCTTCTTCGGTTTGTCTCCCTGAGCTTGTTTTTTTTCAGAGCTGGTGTTCCAGTGGCATCGATACCCGCTGCCCTGACCTCCCAGCCTCCTCTTCCTCTCCGTCCCCCTTCCCGGCTGCAGTTGACCTCTCACATATTCCGTCCGGCTGATGGATCTGAGCCTCTCTGCCCCGCTGGTCTCCGCACTCTTCCTTCTCCTTAACTCCTACTCAGTGTGAAGTGATAAAGCCCCTGTATTTGCAAGAAGATTGATCTCGTTTCTTTCAAACAGGCACTTCTGGGATCACAGAAGGGTGAGGGAGGGGAAATGTTATCTCACATTGGTTCACAGGACTGAGCACCAAGTCCCAGAAAGGCTGAGAACAGTTACCTCCTCAGGCCATTTTGGGATAGTCCTGTTGTCCCCCATCACCATGTTTAGCCCGCCCCAGGAGCTTAATTAAGAGGGTCCCCAGAATTTATGCGTGTGCCTTTTTTCCTTCCTGAAAAAAGGGAGACCTACTATGTACTCTTGGTTAGGAAATGTGATTTATTTGCCCTCAGTCCTTCTGCAGAACCACGGAGCCCGTCTGTGGGCACAACGGGGAGACCTACAGTAGCGTGTGTGCTGCCTACTCAGATCGTGTGGCAGTCGATTACTCTGGGCCCTGCCAGGCCGTCGGGGTCCTCTCAGAGTACAGTTCTGTCACAGAGTGTGCTGCTGTGAAGTGTCCTTCGCTCTCAGCGACTGAGTGCAAACCCATCATCCCACCCGGTAGGCTGGCAATATTTGGGGTGGGGCCGGGGTGGGATCGGGCAGGCTTGTTTATCTGCCTCCAGAGAGTGAGTCACTGAGGAGAAGAGAGTTAACTAGTTTATTTAAATTTTTCAAAATGTCTTAACTCAGCTGTTGCTGATAAGATGCATAGCTCTGGGTGGATCCTAAAAAGCTGTGGCTTACCTTAGATATCATCTGGTTTCATGGTTTCAGAACAGTATGGCAAACGTTTTTAAAGCAAAATCTTACACTAAACACCAATATATAAACAGCCAAAGCAGTATTCAATTACTAAAATTATGATTATTAGCTCAAATGCATAATGTTTACTTTAAAAATGTTACCATAAAGTTAACAAAGTATTAGTAATGAATGAATGAACAGTTGGAGTAGTTTTGGTGAACACAAACATTTGAAGTTGAAAGAAACAGAAGATAGTTGTCTTACATTGGCCTTAGAATCCAGTTGTTTTAGTTGCATATTATTGAGAAAGTCTTATTAGAAAGACTATTACAGTGATAACAGTGTTTTTTTTAAACAGCTTATGTTACAGTCTCTTACTCTTCCATTAAACAGAGGAGGCAGAAGAGACTTTATCCCAAGACTGAACACTGAACAGATTAGTCTGGAGCCTAACAAGTTCATTCCTCCATCCGTGAATTCATCAGCTGTTTATTGAGCTGCCGCTGCGTGCCAGATACTCCTCTAGGCACCAGGGACACGGCACTGAGCAAAAGGAAGCCCTTTTCCCTCTGGAGACCATGTGCTGATATTTTGTTTTTGTTCCATAACAATTTAAAATAAATTTTAAAATATCGTTAGAGTTAAACACTCACGGAACCCTGAAGCACCCACCCCCGTGTCTCACAGGCAGGAAGCGAAAGCCAGGCGGGCCCTTGCCCAGGCCCACAGCGAGTGCGGGCGCAGGGCAGGTCTAGAATTTGCGTCTCTCGAAAGGCCAGCTCTCTCTGCGCTGCCTCACGCCGCGGCTGCCTCGCCCTGTCAGGTGGTAAGAGACGAAAGCAGGGATGCAGGAAGGATTTGGGTAAATGTGTAGCTTGCCAGACCCCAGGTAGGGCAGGGCCCATGTCTAAAGCGCAGTCATCGGGAAGGCCAGCGGTAACTCTCCTAGCACAAAATGAAGGGTCGATAATGCTATTTTGCATTCTTGATTCTGATTCCGAAAACACATGACATGGTTTCTCTTATACAGGTGCTTGTTGCCCATTATGTGCTGGGATGTTAAGAGTTTTATTTGACAAAGAAAAACTGGATACTATTGCCAAGGTAAATTGCTTTATATGCTAGGCACTGTTGAAACCTTGTTGATAAACCTCCCAGTAATGAAGCGATTAATGTGCAGAGAAGCAGCTTACCCAAGGCCTTACAGATCATAGCCGGCGGGACTAGGGTTTGAACTGAGGCTGTCTGGCTCCCAATCCTGTGCCCCTTTCTTCCGCACCCTGGCTGCATGGCGATCTTGCTCTGTACGTCATAACCTGAGCCTTTCTAGAAAAATTCCCCTCCTGGCACAGTAAGCAGAGTTAGGGCCAGAGGCAAAATCAGGCAGCTGGGGACTGGCAGATGCCCAGGTGGCTCAGGGTTGCCCGCCCCACACAGTCCCGTTCCTCTGAGCTGCTTGCAGAGCCGGCCGCCGGCCCAGGAGAGTTTCACCTCTTTTCTGTACCGTCGCTTTTACTGCCCCCTGTTGTGAGACAGGGCTCAAGACAGACAGCCGCCAACACCTAGCGCTGCCTCAAAAATGTCCGCATTTTGAGTAAACCACCGATATTTTTATAGGAAGGCTTTAATTATTTCCCTGTGCCATCCAACTCAGAACAGCCACTAAAAAGCACTTCTGGTAAGAATGGGTTTCTTTTTTGTTACAAAGCTCCACGTCAGGCAAAACCCGTTAGAATGGACTTTGCGGCGACTTAGAATTCAGCTGCCAGGGCCCTGCGACTAGGGGTTCCTTGGTCAAAAGAGCTTCCTTGGCTTAGGCAAGATAGCAAGGCAGCTTAGGCAGTAATAAGGAATTCTTTTTTCCTGGTAATACAAATTTTTTTCTCTTTCTAGGTAACAAACAAAAAGCCCATAACAGTTCTGGAAATACTTCAGAAAATCCGCATGCACGTGTCCGTTCCTCAGTGCGATGTATTTGGATACTTCAGCATCGAATCAGAAATTGTGATCCTGATCATTCCTGTCGATCATTACCCAAAAGCTTTGCAGGTGGGATACCTCAGCGTACGTTTTGCAGCCATCTTGTCAATTTTAAGTTTGGTGGACTTGGGAGGGGTGGACACAAAACACGATGGGGGAGGAGCAGGTGGTGAGGAAATGGGGGCATTTCGGCAGCGCAGGAGGGAGAAGCAGCGCGGCCTCTGAGGGACAGAGCTGCACCAGTGAGCACTTTGCCAAGTAGCTGAAGCCAGGTACACGTTTGACAGCAGAATGCTCAGGAGTGGGGGACGGGAGAGGTTGAGATGCTGTGACTTGAAGTGTGCAGAGGTGGATGGAGCTGCCCATTGTACAGACAAGGCAGCTGGGCCCAGGGAGGGAAAGGAGTGACGAAGGTCACACAGTGACAAAGCAGGACTGACTCCCATCTCCTGAGGGCTGTGTTCCCCTGGGGAGGAGGAGCCCACTGGAGCTGGTTTTGGGGGCCCCAGTTTTTCTTCCTCACAATCTCGAGATGAACCTCGCTCAAGCAGGCCGAAGTTTCAGCATCAAAATAGTGAGGGCTCGAGATGGTAGGGGATGAGTACAAATGGCCTATAAACTGCCATCATAAAACAGCCCATTAAGTCTAATTACATTCTTCCTGATGTGTAAATAGGCATTGCAAGTCCATTCTCTATGACTGCGTTTAACTGTGTAAAGCTAATGTCTGAATGTAGATAAGCAATGAAAGGATCATGGAAAAATGAAAGGGCAGTGGATCATTTCCTTTCTGATTTGATTTCCATTGATGCTGTTATCATTTGTGTAATAAATTAAGACTGTAATTAAATGTTACTTTGTCTAAGAAAAGGACAAAGTGAAAGCATCTTCCCTGTGTTGGAATATATGTGGAATTTTACTTGACCTTCTCCTTTGGTTTGGTTCTTTGGCTTTATATTAAAAGGATCTGATTTTCCTCTCCTAGATCGAGGCCTGCAATAAAGAAGCAGAGAAGATCGAATCCCTTATCAACTCTGACAGCCCTACCTTGGCATCCCACGTTCCTCTCTCGGCCCTCATCATTTCCCAGGTACAGGTCTCCAACAGCGTGCCCTCGGCCGGCGTCAGGGCCAGACCTCCCTGCCATTCCTGCCTCTTCCTTCTCGGCCTGGGCCTCGCCTTGCACGTGGCCTGGACATGTAACTGACAGCCCATGAAAAGTGCAGAAAGTTCCTCAGTCTCATTTTCTACCTTGTGAAAGACGTGCAGGACTGCTGGTTTGTAGCTGAAGAGTGGCCAAGTAAAAGCACCTGTCACCTGTTCACCACACAGTATTTTTTTTAATCTGCCAACATTAGTAGAGTTTTTGTTTTGTTTTTATAAATGGAAAATATGTTCTTCCAAATACTAATACAAAGAGGATGTTTCCTTCTGGTGGGTCACTGGCTTCCAATTTATATTTTACTCATTAAATGGGTCCCTCACTCTAAAATATATTCAATATCACTGATAAATGAGATGGCCATTTTTTAGAAAGATAACTCACTATACTGTGGACTTTGCATCACAGAAACTTCATTTCAGAGTTCCTATAAGTATTAAGGGGCCCCTAATGTTTGTGTGTTTGTTTACAGATAATTACCTACTCTATCTAGAAACTAGTGTCACAGTAAAGAACCCCTACCATTAAAGTATGAAATAGAGACAAAGCATCTTTGGAATTGTCATGTGGATCATCAGGCAGATTTAACTTACAGAGATTTAATTCAGGAACCCATCTATTGCGTAAGCAAAAACAGGCTGTCTAAGTGGCATTCACATGATAGCTGTATGTGACGGTCTCTGGTCACAAACACGTGTCTGTGACTTCTGTGAAAGGGAGAAGTTTTATTACTTCAAAGCATCTTGCATTGTGCATCTTTATATTACCCAGATGTATATTCTTTGGTAGCTGAGTTAAATTCAGAGTTTGTAAACATCAATCTTTAAACCAATTGCTGCTACTTATATAATTGCCAAAAAGTGAAATAATTAGTAGTTCATGTAAATACTACATGATTTTTCTATTTTATTATGAAGAAGGTGAATAGCCATATTTGTAAAGTGACAATCATGCTTGTTAACCTAGTACTTTCCGTTTATGAAGACACATTTGCTTTTTGTGACATGCACAATGTAGATACGTGTTCCGTCTGCTTTCTTTTCTGATATAGAATTATAAAGAATTATGGTTTATATATTTAAAAATGTCAATCTAAATATTAAAATGTTTGCATGTTGTCTAAGAAATTGAATACTTTGAATGTGTTTCACAGTTTGAAATAAGCTATTCAGTGTAATACTTCTTATTTGTATGCACCTAAACTTAGATTTTACATGAAGTATTTCTTCAGTATTATATGTACCCTCCGAAATATATAAGAATATGCTTATACCAAAATGTTGTTTAAAAGTGGGAACATAAGCTTTCAGAATATCTCAATGCCAATGTAGCATGTTTGTTGCAATTGTTTTTTCTATATAAATGTCTTCAATGCAATATACTGGAAAGCTATTTTAATAAAAATAATTTTTATATGGTTATATGTACTTGCAGACAATGTGGACGTTTAAAATGAAACTACTGCTCACTCTTGGGTGAGCTGTGTCCTTTGTTCTGGAATTATGGGAGTGTTATTATTCCAAGCCAAGGGCCCTGGGAAAGTGGAGCGGCTGGAACAGAGCTGGTCAGGTATGACCAGAGGGCAGGCAGTGGCAGAGTGTCAGATACACAGACCAAGAAAGCTTCAGACCCAGGAACAGACCAGGAAGTTCTAGTCCCCACTGCCCTGGGCCTGATGTTCCAGCTCCAGCGTGTCCTGGGGCAACGAGAACGATGCACTGTGGATTCAGAGGGCCTATCGATCAAGACCTGAGAGCCTCTACCCGTCTAGTGAGGCTAAGGCCCCAATCCCTCAGTGGCCAACAACAGCAGAGGCTCGTCTCTCGCCCCATGGCCATTGTGGGTCAGCTGCACTTCACATCCACTTCAGGGCCCATTCCAGTGTCCTCTCAAAGGGGGGCAAAGAGACACAGAACCACAACTGGCCCTTAGGTCTCTGCTCAGAAGTGACACTCATTTCTGCCTATGTCTTAGTGGCCTGAGCAAATCACGTGGTTGCTCCTGAGTTGAAAAGGTAGGGATGTATAATCTTATGGGTGTGTGTGTGTGTGTGTGTGTTGGAGGGAGGTGGAGGGAAAGAGTAGGGGGAGGGACTGAGTATTTTAAACAGTAATACAGTATGAGGTTCCTTCTCATCGGGATAGGACAACAGCCAGGGCTGACTAAATTTTTCACTAGAAAGGCAGTAGAAGTGTCATGGTCTGGGAAGGAAATAAGAGAAATGAGAGAGATACTTGGGCTTTGGGGATTGGGGATGTCCAGGGAGCGAAGGGTCTAAAGGTTGGCGCTGCTCTGAGGACCCAGTCATGAGAACTCTGAAGATGGTGGTGGGTAATGCAAGCCCAGGCCAGGTCAAGGAAACGGCGCTCCTCGCTCACCAGCTGCTGTGGTGAGCGCACCAGGCTGCCTGCTGGACAGATGATCAGGGGCTTCCTGGCATCAGAGCGAGATGGGGACTTCAGAGAGGTTCATTAACGTATCTTTAATACAAGCTGTGGGATATTCATTTCTAGTGAAAAAAGGGTGTCAACAAAGAGCTTCGGAGGGGCGTTGCCCTCAGTTACAGTTTGCCTGTACAAGACAGGAGGAACGTGGTGTCATTGCACAGACAATGTGCCACGGAGGTGTGAAGAGGAGAGTCTTACAAGGAGAAGTCAGGAGGCTTCTTAGGGTTTGATGTGAGCTGGGCCTGGGAGAAACAGGGAGTCTGCCAGATGCCTTTGAGGAGAGGCAGTTTGAGTCAAGCCTGAGCAAAGGCACAGAAGTAGGAGAGTCTGGGTTCCCCGTGGTAGAAGCATGGAGCTGGCCCATCGGGAAGGGCTGGCAAGGGGAAGTATAAGGCCGATCAGATGTACTGGCTTTAAACGCTGGGCCAGACTGGCATCTAAAGCCTCTGCCCTTCCCCTCCCAGTGATACGAGCTGATCTGGATAGCCCTGGTGTGCACAGAAGTCTGTGTCAAAATTTCATTATCAGGCTGTGCTTCCTTTCCCTCTGTCCTGTGAACATCCTGGACTCTACTGAGGACACATTAACTGAGCCAGGCTGGGTGCCAGGCTTCCCCTGGGCCTGGGCCTCTCCCCTGGGGTTAGCCTGGGTCTGTTTCAGCTCCACTGTGGGAAGAAAGTTAACACCCACCAGCAATACTAATGACCTTGACACATTCTCCATAGAAAACATTTTCCTTCATTTGATTCAATTAACAGTTTTCCTTCAGCCCCGAGTTTGTGGGAGCCAAACTCCCACACTCCCAGAGAGGGTGCTCTATTTCTCAAAGGGACTGGAAGCCCTACTCCCAGAGCCTTCCCCCCTCTCTCAGCCACTGAAGCGGCTGGAGTGGAGGAGAAGGGAAAACAGAGGGATCACTTGTAGGGGAATTTCTTTGCCCAATCCAACAGCCTTGCAGCTGGGGGGCTGGGTTCCACTTAGTCCATCGAGGGAAACAGGCCCAGAGAACAGAAGTACTAGCCCAAGGTCCCACAATCAGTCAAAGCAAAACCAATGTCTGAAGCCAGGCCTGGACTTCCCCTGGCACAAGGCAGCCGGGCAGGACTAGGGCTTCTCAGGGACAGAGCCAGCCTTGCAGGAGAGCCCCACGAAGGTGGGCACCAGGAGCAGGCCAAGTGGACTAGGTTCAGCCGACACGAGGCGGGCTTGCTGGGTGGCGTCTGACTATCAGCAGAACCAAGGAGCAACAGGAATCGTGAAAGTAACTGGCACAGCTCTCCAGCACTTTCTGTGTTTATACGGCGCTTTTCACCTTGTTGTCTCACTGGCCCAGAACAAAGCGGTGCACAGAGAGAACAAATGCCAAGTCTAAGGTTCAGTAGGTTCCCGAGAAGTTAGGCTGGCGGAGGTAAGGGTAAGGTGAAGGCAGAAAGCTTTCACACCAGGAGGCTCGCTAACACCCTTGCCACAGCCCCACCCCCTTTCGTTTTTCCAGAACTATGTTGTTTTCTCGTTATCAAAATACCACGTGCATTGCCCAAAACACCTGGATATATAGACAAACAAACAAAGTCACCCACAGTGCACCTTCCTTTCCCTGACTCCACCAGTGAGTACAGAATCTTTCTAGAGCCTTCTCTGTACATATACCTCTCTCTATCTGATTGGGGCAGGGTCCCTCCTCTGTCCGCATGGGGGTAGAGGTAGTTACCTGTACCCTGTGAGGGGAAGTCCAAAAACATGGTTTCGTATTTGGGATGGCATCTGCTGGTTGGCACTTCTACCTAATGGTTCAGAGGTGGAAGCCCCATCTTGCCCCGAACCCATCAGGTGAGCAGACGAAGGACCACCTCACCTGTCTTCCCCAGACCAGCCTCCCACTGGACTCTGCTGGAGATGCGAGCGGTTGCTTTACTGAACAGCCACATAAGCATTTATGTTGGTCAGGGCCCAGCAGAGAAATAGGCGGGCCACCCGAAGCAGGATAATTTGAGGAAGGCTTAATAAAAGGACAAATTAGACAGCTGCGAGCAAGTGTAAGAAACCACAGGGAGCGTGCAGGGCGTGAGCTGTAACATGGGGCTGCCAGCTCCTCTAAGTCCAAAGCGGCGAGGTGGTCTCCAGAGCTCAAGGAGAGGCATGGCAGGGAGCAGGCACGTCCTCCCTTCCTGCCTTGTGTCTCCTCCCATTGCGCCGAACCCGTTGGAAAACAGAGGACAAGGGAGCCTGTTGCAGTAACGAAGCAGCTCAGCCGTTGGGCAGAGAGCAGGGTGGAGAGTCAGTTTAGGGAAGGAAGTGGAGCAAAAAGAAGATACAAGCACAGCAGGCCAAGGCAATGTCAAGTCAGAGGGCCAAGAGATGGGCTGCTATGTGCCGGTCATTCCAGTGCCCTGCCTGCGACGGGGGAGGCCCCTCGGTCCAGTTTAAACTTTCGGAGGCGTTCCACTGAACGCTGCTTCCTCCCTGACCTCACTCAGCCTCCTTAGATCCTCTCCGCCTTCTCTCCCAGCCCTTCTTCATGCCTACATTTTCCAGAGTCTCCCTCCAGCTCCCTGAGAATGCCCACCACTCCAAATCTGGGAAAGGGGTCCAGGCCCTCTTCCCCTTCTTGAGGCACACAGACGTGACCCTCAGGCTGTCGTGCTTCAGGCTAGAGCAGAGCTAGAGGCTGCCCTAGCTGAGGCCGAGGCCGAAACCTCTTCTGCCCAGGCTTGGCTGGCTCTGGAGTGGAGGACCAGGCTCTGGCCCAAGAGCGGGCAAGGTGGGCTCCATGGATCCACAGCACCTTCCCCATCAGCAAGGAGCCCCCTAAGAATAGCACCCCCATCACGGTGAGTGTTCCTTTTTTTTGTAAAACAGCCCAGGCTGTCCCACGTGAGGAAAGGATGTCATTGTCATAGTAGAATAAATTTGGTTGTGTCTAGCAAAATAAGTCTATACTTGGTTGCTTTTCAAATAGGTTGTTGTTGCTATTGTCAATATTTCCCGAATGATATATTCTAACTGGTTATCGATGCTAACATGATTTTTTAAAGTATTTTTCTTGGACCTGGCTATCATTAAAAAAAACTTTATATCAATTTAATAGATTTTATGTTCAAGGGAGGAGTCATAATGAAAACTATGCTTTTCCTTTTCCAATATTTATATTTCTTATCTCTGTTTGTTGTCCTGCCATTGGCTAAAACTCCCAAAACAATGTTGAATAATAGTGGTGATAGCAAGAAACCTTGTTATGCTCGGTTTTAATGGGAATGTCCCATTGTTCTACTGTTAGGTAGGGCATGTTTCAGTATGACATGTTTTATGTTTGTTTCAGGAAGCTTCTTTTTATTCTGCTAAGGGAAAGTAAAAAAAAAACAAACTCAGTCATGGATGTTGAATGTATCAAAGATATTTTCAGCATTCATTTACATATTTTTCTTTGTCTTATTAATATTATAAGTTGTGAACATATTTCTTAATATTAAGCCTTCCTTACACTCCTGAAATCAATTTTATTTGACCATGATGTATTATTTGAATAATACACTGCTAGATTCAATTTGCTGATATTGTATTTAGGATTTTGGTATTTATATTCATGAATGAGTTTGTCTTTTTTTGTATTTACTGTATTTTTCAGGCTTTGGGATCGGGCTCATTAGAGCTTCGTGAAATGAACAGGGGAGGTTTTCTATGCTTTAGAGCAGTGATTTTTCAACCTTTTTCATCTCGTGGCACATAAAACTAATTACAAAAATTCTGTGGCACACCAAAAAATATATTTTTTGCCAATCTGATAAAAAAAAGAAGGTATAATTTTGATTCATTCACACTGGATAGCTGTTGTGTTGGCTGTTGTCATTTTTTTAACTGACAGTCTAAGGGAAGAGAGGTCTGTGACCCTGACGTAATAGTCAGGTATTGCATGTTTTTAAAATTCTTGCAGCACACCAGTGGAAGGTTGCTGCTTTAGAACATGCAAATGGTACCAGAGTCATCTGTCTCTTAAGGCTTGACAGAACTTGTCTGCAAACCTAGCTGGGTCCACCTATATTTAGGTAAGCATTGATATTGAATATTTTTCTTTTTTTATACCTATATCGGTTCATTTAGATTTTTTCCTCATCTTAAATAAATCATCTTAGTAATTTGTATTTTCCTATAAAATTGCCAAGTTCAGAAAAACTACTAGTAGAGAATTGTTGATATTTTTCTGAACACTTCTAAGAAGAGATTATATCCCATTTTTTATTATTAATGTGATACATTTGAGTTTTCTCTCCTTTTAGACATTTTTAAGATTTGATTTTGTAGAGATTTATCTACTTAATATGTCTTCCAGCCCTCAGCTATATTTTTCAATTCTGTTCTTTTCTGTTTTCTAATGTATAATTTTCAGTTTTAATCTATAGTAATTTCTTTAGTCAATTAATTTTTAAAGACTTTATTATGGGAAATTTCAAATCTACGAAAAATTTAAAAGTGAAAATCCATATACTCACCCCCTAGATTCCACAGTGAACATTTTGCTGTTTGCTTTATCACTTTTATCCATCTCTCCTCCTGTCCATCCACCTTAGTTTATATGTTTCAAAGTAACTTGAATCCATTTTTATGCATTTCAAAATAAGTGGCAAACATCGACACAGTTCACCCCTAACACTTTAACCTTTATTCATTAACTAGAGGTCAGTCTTTGCGGCTCTTTTTTAAAAAGTATGTTTTGTAATTTGTCTATCTCCTTTAGGCCAATACTTAGTTTATTTTTCTCTTGTTAAATAAGTAGTATAATAACACTTAAAATAGACTGACTATCAATCATGTTTCAGGCCATTTTAGGGGAATTTTTTAAAATCAAAGATCAGGGAACAGTCTTCTCCCTCCAGGTTCCAAATTAGGTAATAGATTATTTTTATTTTAAGTCAGTAAATGCAAGGTTCAGAGTTCTAAGGTACACATCTTAGTTTGGGCTGCTATAACAAAATACCATAGACTGGGTGGCTTATAAACAACACCAATTTATTTCTCACAGTTCTTTAGTCTGAAGTCTGGGATCAGGATGCCGGCATGCTCCGGTTCTGGTGAGAGCCCTCTTCTGGGTGGCAGACTGCTTACTTCTAGCTGTGCCCTCACCTGGTGGAAGGAGAGAGGGAGCTCTCTGGGGTCTCTTTATAAGGACACTGATCCCACTCATGAGGGCTGCGGCCTCATGACTTAATCACCTCCCAAAGGCCCCTCATCCAAATCCCATCACATTGGGGATCAGGTTGCAACACAGGAATTTAGGAGGACACAAACATTCAATCTACAGCAATACAGATACCAATAAGAGGGAATTTTCATTAAAGTCCTTTACTTTCTAATCAAGGAAGTACAATATTAAGTAATAAGAAGTCATTTTCTCAGCCTTTTAATGGTGAAGCTTCTCTCCCCCCTGGTTTCTGGGCAGAGAGAGAAGCCCCCTTCTCTTAGGAAAGGAGGTCAATAAGAGGCTTATCAACAGTTTAGCTCCACAGGCAGGACCTGGTGACAAGTCATCTCCCTTCGGGCTTCCTACCTTCCTCTTGCTCATCCAGGATTGACAGTGCCATCATCTGACTACAGCTTTTCTTTTTCATTTGGAGCTCTGACAGATGAACTTGGGCTATACGCTAACAGGAATACTAGTCTACAAGTCAGCAAAATGTGAAATCTACCAAACTCTCCATGCTTAGTTACGTCTTACATCTATGATCTTGTGGGACTAGGACAGCCTGAGCCTGTGTATCATGCTCTTCTACTGACAGTGCCCACTGAAAGAATCGTCATGTGACAAGTGGCCAAGAATGACCAAGAAGGTCCCTGGACCGCTTACTCAAGATTGTCCAAGGATTTCTTTCCTGTAAGCATACTATCAAGGGTTTTAAATGGATTAGCTCATGCAATTCTCACAATCTCTCTGTGAGACAAATAGTATTATTAACACCTTTACAGTTGATTCAACTAAGGTTTGAAGAGATTAAATAATTTCTCCAAGGTCCCATGGCTGGTATATAGCAGAGCAGGGATAGTTTGAACCCAGGTCTAACTGAAAGTTTATGTTCGTATTTATTATATAGCATATTTGCCTCTAAGTACAGCTTTGGCTTTATCACATATATTTTCCAACAGCAATAACAAAGAGAGCATAATCTGATAAAATATGGAGATTTTTTCTGCCAAGGTTTACTTTCCCCTGCTTTTCTAGTTTCCATGACCTTCCACTCATTGAGCTATCACAATGAATTTTTTATTCCAAAAAGAGCCAAAGCCTGAAGGGCTTAAAGCATAGTTTGTGCCTTAAACCATACTTTGGGGAAGAAGCCGTGATGTTGAAAGAGCTTAGACACTGAGAAGGGCTGAGTCATGGAGTATAGAATATTCCGGGGAAACATGTAAGACAGAAATAAAATACCCCCTCTGAAAAGGGGGGGATGGTAGACATTTGCTGTGTTTTGGCTGCTCATCATGTGGAGAAATCTCTCTTTGTGTGGGAAGATCTTGCACTAAGTATGGACATTGGAGACATGCAGACATTCCTCTGTTCTCTTTCTAAAGCTTGTGTGAAGGCATGTGACCCAGACTCAGCCAAACAGGCGCTCCTGTCCAAGCATCTGAATCTGGAATTGACCCGAGGTATATGGGGGGTCAAGAAAGATTCTAGAATGCTTGAATATGTATCCCCAAGAGATAAAATTAGATGTGGCCAAGTTTCCTTCAATGCGCAAGTTTAAGTTTCCTACCATCAGCAGAATTTTTCTTTGATCTATTCAGAGAAACAAAGGTACTTTTTTACATATATAAATTGTGACCAAGAAATTGTAACTACACAGGCAAAAATGCACGACATTTAAAGAGGGCTTTTTAAGTGCCATCTCGATTTAATCTAAAAATCTTTTTAAAAATCCCCTAAGATGGGTATTACTGTCTTCATCTCAAGCTCCTTCAGAATCAGTTGGTGGGCAGCAGAGCCACAACTTGAACTTGGGCCATGTAGCTTCATATCCATGCCCCATGCTCTTAAATGAGTATTCTAATTGTCAGTTTATCTCTGATTATCTGTTTTGATTTTACCTTCATTTATATGGTTGATTCATGAACACTGGACTCACAGCAACAGCACTGTAACTCATGCCTGAACAAAGCTTATCTAACACATGCACTCCCTCTGTCAGCACACCACAGGCTTCCTGCACCTAGGAGCACTAAACAGCACCTCAACACTTTACTCGGGGGCCATTTTAAATAGTAAAATCAATACCAGAATGCAAAAAGCATGACACTAAACAGACTGTAACAAGGTCATTTGTTTACAGTATGAGAGCTGAAATGAGAAGAGCATCTCATTTTCAACCTCACCTGGGAACTTGTGTGTTGGACAACCCAAGTTTGTCACTGCTCTGCACATGTCCTCGAATGACCGTCAAAGCACTGAAAATATTGATTTTAGGGTTACAAATAAATCTTAGTGAGCAGGAAAATTCATAAATACAGAATCCACAACTAATGAGGGTTCGCTGTATTAATAAACCTCTAGAAGTCACAAATTACCAATATCATAAATGATAAAAGGACACCACCAACATCACACAGACTGTAAACGGATAACAAAATGTTATTAACAACTTTATGCCTGTAAGTTCACCATGTAAATGAATAAAATGGATTAATTCCTTTTAAGATGCAAGTTACCAAAGCTTACTCAAGAAAAAATAGATAATCTAAATGGTTCTGTATCTATTAATAAAGCTGAATTTATTATTTAAAAACTTCCATCCCCCCAAAAATGAAAAACAAAAACACCTCCATGCATAGATGACTTCATTCATAATTTGTAGTGAATATTTAAGGAAGGAATAAAATATTAATTCTGTTCAAACTCTTTCAGAAAATAGGAGAAACTTCTTCAACACCTTTTGTAAGGCCAGCATTGCCCTGATTCCTAAATCTGAAAAAGACATTAAAGAATAGAAAACTAAATAAAGAGCAACATCCCCAAAAACATAACTGAGAAAGATTAAGGGAGATATAAATAAATAGAAGGGTGCACTATTCTTATAGATCACCAAGCTCAATATTATGAAGAGATTAGTTCTCCCCAAGTTTATCTATAAATACAATACCAATCAAAATCCTCACATGCTTTCTGTTTGTTTGTTTTACAGCAATTGACAAGCTGATTCTAAAATTTATATGGAAATGCAAAACATCTAAAATGGGTAAAACAACTTTGAGAAGAAAGAAAAAAGAGCAGGTGAATTTATCCAATTTCAGGATTTATATAAAGCTGTAGTAATCTAGACGTTGTAGTATTAGTATAAAAACACATATATAGATCAATGGAGTGAAACAGGAAGCCACATATATCTAGCAAATTGGAAAATAATTATCTTTTCGAGAAACAGTACTGGAGCAACTGGATATTCATATGCCAAATAAGAGAGAGGACTTCTGATCAAGATGGCGGCATAGATAAACATGGTACTCACATCCTCTTACAACCAAAATTACAACTAAACTACAGAACAACCATCATTCACAGAACCACCTGACATTGAGCTGAATGGAAATCCTACAACTAAAGAATTAAAGAAGAAAACACATTAAGACTGGTAGGAAGGATGGAGACACGAATGAGCTGGTCTCACACCCACATGTGTGAGATAAAAATCGGAAGGGATATCTCCACTGTGGAGGACCGCCTGAGGAGCATGGGATTCCAGACCCACACAAGGACTCCCTTCCCAGGGTTCCAGTGCCATAAAGAGAAGTTCCCATAATTTCTGGCTATAAAACCCAACAGGGATCCGGGCTGAGGAAGAAAGAAATTCCCAGAGTCCCAGGCAGTTCCTCTAAAAGGGCCCCACAGGGACTTACTCAGACTCACTCTTTCTGAGCTCCAGCATGAGGGCAGCAGCTTGAAAGGCACTAGAGACATACAGGGAGGAACTGAAGCGTCTGGCATCAGGGTGAGCGCTGGAGGGGCATCTTTCTCCCAGACAGAAGTGCTTCCAGAGATCACTGTTGCTTTGCTGAGCCCTCGCCCACAGAGCCTGCAGGCAGGCGCCATGTCTGAGACTCCATCAACCTGGCTCATGCTGTTTGCCCCAGTCTGGTGATTCCCTGAGCTCCTGCCCCACCCAACTTTTGAACCCAAGCTATTTCCAGTGGCTTTTCCATATGAATAGCTTGTCTTGGCTCATGCTTCAGATTTTCCTAAATTCTCTCAAGCAGCATCCGGCCTCAGTGAGCCCCATACCTCTCCTCCTGCTAAGTGGCCCCAGGTCTTGCACAAGCAGCAGCTGGCCTTAGTTCAAAGGCTGGCCTCACCCGAGCACCTCTAAGCCCAGCACAAGTAGCAGCCATCTGCAGATCACTTTGTAGCTTGTGCCAGGAGGCCCCATCCAGGACACAGGGGTGGCTAACCTTGGCCTGCACCTCCTAGGAGGCCCCAGAGCCAGCACACCCAGTGGACAGCTTCAGACCACAATGAAGCGCCACCACCCAACCACTTTCACAAGCAACACACTCAAGGGGCAGACTCAGCAAGCACCAGAGCTCTGCCGAAGGCACTCTGCTCTGCAGAGTGGGCCTCTGCACAGCTGGTCCTCCGAGGATGTTGGAAGTCAGTGGTTGGTTGTCCATGGTCACAGCGAGTTCTTGTGTCTGATCAGCCTGGGTAAACCCCTCCCATTGATCTGCCAGCGGCAATCAAGTCTCAACTACAAGAGGAACATGTATAGCCCACACGGGGGTGCACCTTGAGTGCCCGGCTTAGGTGATAGGGGAGACTGTGTCACTGGACACTATAGGACACCTACTACATTAGACCACTGTACCAAGCCTGGGAGACACAGAAGCTCTACTTAATACACAGAATCAAACACAGGGAGGCTACCAAAATGAGGAGACAAAGAAACATGGCCCAAATGAAAGAAGAAAACAAAACTCCAGAAAAAAACTAAACAAAATGGAGAAAAGCAATTTACTAGATGCAGAGTTCAAAACACTGGTTATAAAGATGCTCAATGAACTTAGTGAGGACCTCAATCCCATAAGAAAGAACCAGAGAGAAATGAAGGATACACTCAGTGAAATAAAGGATAATCACAGGGAATCAACAGTAGAGCAGATGAAGCTCAGAATCAAACCAGCAATTTGGAGTACAGGGAAGCAAAAAACACCCAATCAGAAGGGCAAAAAGAAAACAGAATCCAGAAAACAAAAAAATGAGGGTACTGTAAAAAGCCTCTAGGACAACTTCAAGTGTACCAACATTCACATCATGGGTGTGCCAGAAGGAGAAGAGAGAGAGCAAGAAATTGAAAACCTGTTTGAAAAAATAATGACAGAAATAGACCTGCAAGTCCCTGAAATAGATATGCAAGTCCAGGAAATGCTAAAGGTAATTGACACACAAGACCAGGAAGTGCAGTAATGAACAAGGTGAACCCAATGAGGTGCACACAAAGGCACATCATAATTAAAATGCCAAATGTTAAATATAAAGAGAGAATACTAAAAGCAGCAAGAGAAAAGCAGTTAAGTTACTTACAAGGGAGCTCCCATAAAACTGTTGGCTGATTTCTCAAAGAAACTTTGCAGGCCAGAAGGGAGTGGCCAAAAATATTCAAAGTAATGAAAAGCAAGGATCTACAACCAAGATTACTCCATCCAGCAAAGCTATCATTTAGAAACAAAGGACAGATAAAGAACTTCCCAGACAAGAAAAGCTAAAGGAGTTCATCACCACCAAACCAGTATTATATGAAATGTTAAAGGGTCTTCTTTAAGAATAATAAGAAGGAAAAGAAGATAAAAAATATGAACAATAAAATGGCAATACATACATATCTATCAACGATTGAACCTAAAAAACACAAGCAGCACAGAAACAGAATCATAGATACAGAGAATGTTTTGACAGCTGCTGGATGGGAGGAGGATTGAGGGGACAGGCAAAAAAAGTGAAGGCATTAAGAAATTCAAATTGGTTATTACAAAATAGTCATGGTGATGTAAACTACAGCATCGGAAATATAGTCAATAATAATCTAATAACTATGTACGGTGTCAGATGGGTGCCAGATTTATCGGAATGACCGCTTGTTAAGTTGTGTAATGTATGACTGCTGGGGTATACACCTGAAACAAGTATAGTAATGCATATCAGCTGTAATTGAAAATTTGAAAATTATTTTAAAAAAGAGAGAGAATTACAACCCTGGCTTCATACCCCACGCCATAATCAAAATGAATGTAGAAGCTAAAACTAAATGTCAAAGCTAAACCTTTAAAACTTCTAGAAGAAAACACAGGAACTTTTCATGATCTCAGAATAGGTAAGGAGTTCTTAAATAGCACATAAAACCAAAAAAATGATAACTCCAGTCCAACAGTCTTTGTGGCTGCCCTTTGGGCCATTTCTCTTGTTTCCGGCTGCTGCCTAGGCACCAGCTAGGAGCAGCTGGGCAGTGACTCCCCCTCCCACTAGCCCAGGGCCCTTGGTGAGGGGCAACTTTGGCACTGCCCCAACTCTATTCAGCACACTGTCCCTCCCACGTGCCTGCTGCTAAGGCCAGCTGTAAGGTTCACAGACTCCAAAGATGCCACTAAGTTCAGATTTTGATCCCTACCCATTCGAGGCCCTCTCGCCTCAGCCTTCACCTCTGTACGAGGAGATGTGAGTGAAACTTGGTGGTTCCCTGATAGGTTCCCTCTGTGTGCAGTGAGTGGCTCGCCTGTGCTCAGCTGTCTCCACTCTATAGCCTCGAAGTTTTGGTGAAGATGGAAACAGCCTTCCAGAGATTCTAGAGGGGATATGGACTTCTTCCTAGTGCGTTCATTTGGTCATTTCAATAGGAGTTTATTGGCAAAATGGGAAAGGGCGTTGAATACAAAGGGTTCGATCGATCCCCACCTAGCCCCAGTAGTCCCTTTTCATTCAGGATGGGCCATGTTTTCTAATACTCTAACAATGAAAGTACTAAAATCTAGTAAGCATATATGCCAGATACAGTGTGAGGGAGTAAACCGGGTAAACGCCCAGTCGTACTGTTGCCCTATAATCAGCAAGTCACTTCACTTCAGTGTCCATTTATTGAAAGGTCTTAAAATTAGCTTCCTTTTAAGTAGAATTGACTGAGCCCCTTCCCCAGAAAGGAGTTACTCTGGGGACTGACACAGATAACCCAGGATATGCCTTCATGCTAGTGTCCTTCTCACACAGGGGTGGGACCATGGCTGAGACCAAGTCTCCCCAGTGCCAGGTGTGTACTCACCACTGCCCTCAAGGTCAGGAAAAGGTCAGGGTCTCTGGAAGTTAAAGGGACAAAAAAGCTCTGAGGGATGGGGAGGGCTTGAGCGGGCAGAGATAAGCCCGCACTCCAGCTCCAACCCGGATTCGCACCAGAGGGTACGTCCCGGGGAGAGGGTGGACATGCCCTTCGGAGTCCGGTGTCACCGGATTGGGGAAGGCGGCACAGTCGGGGGGCCGGGAGGGTGGGCGGGTGAGGCAGATCTCCTGTCCCAGGCTGCAACCGTCCCTCACGCCGCGACAACGAGCACCGCGGTCCTTGCAGCGCGTTAATCGCAAAGTAGCTACAGAGAACATGCTGGGAGGCGCGGGGTTCCGAGTCCCGAGAAGGCACAGCACCTGGAGAGCCCAGGGCAGTCGCTAGGGTCCCTAAGCGGGGCAAGCTCCCGCGGAGCGTGGGGTGTGCAGCGCCTCCTCGGGGCAGCTGGTGGGGTGGCCCCAGGCGCCTCGGCCAGCAGCTGCTGCTGCCTTATAAGGCGGGGGCCGGGCCGCGCCGGGGGAGGGGCTGCAGGCGCCCGGCCTCCTCCTAGGCTATCCCAGCGGTACGCGGCTGGCCAGGGAGCGCAGAGGCAGCGGGAGCCCAGGAGCATACCGAGCCGGCCATGGGCAAGTCAGGTGAGCCCGCTGCGCCCGCCGGGCCAGGGTGCGGGGATGGCTTAGGAGCTACGGGCTCCGGGATGCTCGCCATCACCCTCCCCCGCGGGGGGCTGGATCTCCCCAGGGCTGGGCGGCCGCCTCCGCGCCGGACGCAACTCCGGCTGCGGCAGGACCCCAGGCGCAGGATGGAGAGGCGCGCGAGACCAAGCGCCCAGAGGCGCAGGGCGGACAGTTTCCGGGGTAGCCAGGAAGCCGGGGTGGCTGTGGGGCCCCGGGGAGAGAGGGAGGGAAGGCAAAACCGAGGGAGGGTCCCCCTGTCTGCGAGCCAGAGATTGCGTCTGGGAGGGCTTCCAGGCGCTGATGGGATTAGCGCTCAGAGCCCGGCAAAGGCGTGGCTTTTGCTTTGTTTCAGGAGAATAGTTAGAAGTTGAAAAAAACCACCAAACTGTGACAGCATCTTTCGAGGCAGAGCAGCGTGCTCCAGCCTACCCTCTTAAGGACAGGTCGAGCATCCTTCTCTCTTTGCCCCTCCTTCCCTAAGCTCCCCCTTTGCCAGGCTGCTCTGCCAGGCTGTCGGGCTCCACTAGGGTACAGACTCCGCGTCCTCTTTTTCTCCCAACTGTTGGCAGCACATCTTCACCATTGTGGCTGTCCCAGGTGAACTTTCTAAAATATAGATCTTATCCTGTCACTCTCCAACACCTTCCATCCCATTGTCTGCAGGTGAGAGAGTACACATTCTTCAGCCCAGGCTTGGGGTCCTCTGGGAGCTGATCATCACCCCTTGCGTCCACTCAGCCATCCTGAGGCTGGCACCCTGGTCCCTTCCCCTGGGTTCCCTTCCCCACCATGACCACTCTGTCTCTACCACTTCTCTGAGGTTGAAAATCCTCCCCATCCTGGTTGGCTTGGCTTCTGGGCTGGGAGACCACTCCTGACTTCCCTAAGACCCTGGAAGGATTTCAGGTCTTCTTGGTTGTAGCGCTCCCAGCAGCCAGCTTAGGATACTACCCAGCCATAGATCTGTTTCCCACAGCCCCGTACTCCTGGCTTCCAAGGGCGAGGGGAGTGGGGAGGGGGGTGGGGGGCGGTCACTGGCTATCTTAGTATAGTTCTTGCCTCACAGGAGGCTCTTAATGAACAGCTGTTGAGCAGAGTTCAGAAGTCCTGCTTCCTGGAAAGCTGAGGTTGTCAGCCTCAGGAGAGTGAAGCTGGGTCATGAATTTCTCCTCAAGATCAGACTCATGAGGTACCAGCACTGGGAGTAAGTGGCTTTCCCTAGAATTGGTCTTAAACTGCCTTACTTGTAGTGACAGGTGTGGTTTTCAGCCCTAGCTGTGCTAATCACTTACTATGTGATCTTGAGCAAGGTTCTTTCCCCATTTGTACAATGAGGGTGGCCCATATGATCCCCAGGGTCCTTCACGGTATGGAAAGGTGACATAAGGAGTTGTCATGAAACTAAAATTCATGACAGTGGGTGGTAATGGGGCAAGAGCATGGCAGAGGTGAGAGAGTATTTTGAGAAATCAGCTCCTTTGTAGATTAAAAATCCACAAATTCTCTAAAGCCATATTTTAATCAGTTGCTCCTAGCTTCTCCCCTAAGAGACAGTTTTCCTGAACTGTTAATATTCAATCTGTGTGCCCATTCTTCTATCTGTTTATCTATCTACCCATCTCGACCTCCCTTCTTCCTTCTCTCCCTCTCTTTCTTCCATCCATTCCACCACCTATCAGCTATGTACCAAGATTCAAGGGTCGAGTCATGACTGGGGAGGCCATAACCCTTGTCCTCAGGAGTGTTCATTTGGATTTTAAAATGAATCATAAAGCTGATCTGGGTGGTGAGAGGCATCACGTGCCTTGGGTAGGAGTTGGGAAGTCACTCAAGGCCCAGTACAGGTGCCGGCGAAGAGCAGTGGGAGCTCGGGGAGACACGTCTTTGCAAAGGGGCCTATTGAAGGCTCTTGGAGGAGGTGGTCAAATCCCAGAGAGTCTTGAGAATTTGGACTTTATCCCTGAGACCTGGGGTGCCACTGAAAGGTATTAATCTGAAAGTGGCAGGGCCAGAGCTGTAGCAGGGTGGATCAGGTAGGGAGAGGAGAGAGGGGGAAGGTGGGGGGTGAGGAAGAGATTGCTACAGTCATTTAGGCAAGAGAAGGCAGGCACCTAAGAGACTGGAGAGGAGGAGAGGGTGGGTTCTGGAGATGATACTGTCAAGCAGACTTTGACTAACTTGTGAATGAGAGAAAAGCGTCAGAGGTATGTCTGGGTACAAGACGGTAGTGACACCCTCTAGGACTGAAGATGCAAAATCGAGCAGGTTTCAGAGGTGAGGGGGACAGTGGCACAAGCCCCCCCCCACAAATATATACACAGTCGAGGACCTTCCAAATTGCGGGCCCAGGCCTCTCTCCCTCATAACCACGTGCATTTTATTTGTCTCTCCCAAAGACTGTAACCCCCAGGACAGTGTCTGGCTCCTGTAAGGGCCTCCAAGAGAAAGTGACTTTTCTGGGTAACACAGGCCCCATGTGCTTTCAGCACAGGCCTAACCCTGAAGCTCCTGGCCACCAACCCGAGGTCCGCGCTGCAGGGCCAGTGGTACCTACAGATGTGCAGCCACACAGGTGCTTTATGGGGTTCCTTAAAGACCATTGTAAGGATCCAGTCCCTGCCTCTTCTGGGCCTCAGTTTCCTCATCGCTGCATAGGAGCCAGTCTCTTTTTAATCTTAAACCTCAGACATACCCCAGAGCTGCTTGGGGTAGTAGACATTGCTGAAGAACTCATGCAACTAACACAGCTTTAATTCCAGGGATGCTCAGCCCAGTGTTCAGAAACCTCCAGGCCCATCTCCCAGCTCTGGTCTCCCTGCTGGGCGTCTCCCAGCCCTGTTTGCAGCAGCTGTGATGGGGGCAGAGAAAGACAATGATCTTGGGCTCAGTGAAAACCTCTAGCCCCTAATAATAGTGATTACCAATCATTAAACTCTTAGTGCAGGCTTGGAGCTACTTATTATCAATTGTATAGACTTATAAAGGTTGGGTACCATGCTCAAACTCATACCCTGACCATTAAGTAGACAAACTGGGATTCGAACCCAGCTCCCTGACCTCCCAGCTGTGGACTTTCCCCCTTATCCCACTGACCACTTGCCACCTGCTCCCTGCCTGCTTCTCAGCCTGGAACGGGTTCAGTGGGGACTCCTACAAACCCTCTAATTATCTGTCTCTAAGAACCTTAATGTCCCTTCCACCCACATGTTCCATCAGAGCAGAAAGGCATTTAGGGACCAACTAACCCAGGAATTTTATACTGAGGCGAGCCCTGACACTTCTGCAGAGCGAGGCTGTGGGCAACCACATCAATTCCAGCAGTTCCATTTTACCTGTTGATTTTATTGAAGAAAAAAGTTCAAGGAAAGGGTTTCCCTGCTTTGAAAATATTTTGAAACCCACAGATGTCATCCCTCCTTCTCACACAGATGGGGAACTGGAGCCCAGAGGGGCAGGAACTTGCCCAGTGCTCCGGGTAAGCGGCCACAGGCAGGGCTGGAGAGTGGACACTGGTGCCCTGGCTCCTTCAGTCCCTCGGTGACTGTTATCTGTCTCAAAGGGCCAGCCTGCAGCCAGTGCTCCGGGACGCCCTTATTCCTGTAAGCTATTGAGCAACCCTTCATTGACCATCATTCTTGCTTGGAGAGAGGAAATATATGTAAAGTAGGAAGTATGCGAGATTTGGGACAGAGGAGGGATGTTCTTAGATCTCGCTCAGATGTGGACTCGCCTTGTGAAATCGTGCAATTCACATGTCCGCCCTCCCAAAGACAGCAGCTTCCTCATCGGTGATGAGAAGACTCCAGTCCTAGAGCCTTACCAGCGCTGGTTGAGAATCTCATTCATTTACCAACTCACTCACTCATTCACTCAGCTAATATCTCAGCTCAGAGGTCCTGAAAGACATTGTCAAAGACTGATCTAAATACCAGCAGCCCTGCTCCCATGCAGGTCAGAATGAGATCATTATAACTGGCATTGGATAACTGTTCACTGTGTTCCAGAACTGTTCTAAAGCAATGACATAGGTTAATTCATTTAATTCTCACAACTCTGTGAGGTGGATACTCTTTTTTTTTTTTAAGATTTTTATTTATTTTATTTTTAGAGAGAGAGAAAGAGAGGGAGAGAAGCAGCAACATGTGGTTGCCTCTCACATGCCCCCCTACTGGGGACCCGGCCCACAACCCAGGCATGTGCCCCGACCGAGAATCGAACCAGAGACTCTTTGGTTCTCAGGCTGGCACTCAATCCACTGAGCCACACCAGCCAGGGCAAAGATGGATACTCTTATCCCCATTTTTCTATGTGGGGGATATGAGGCATAGAGTGATGAAGCAGCTTGTCCAGAAGCAACAGCTAGTCAGAGGCAGAGCTGGCATTTGCCTCTTGAATTTCCTGGAACCCAGGCTGGAAGAATAGAAGCTACCCTTTCTTTCTTTGTTTTTTTCCACCTTCAATTTTTTATTCTTTCTTCCTGGTAAACCTGTTTTACCCTGAAGGTGGGACCTGGTCACTTTCCAGTGTTAGAGAACAATATTCAACTAAGTAAAGTTGAAGATCTAATTGGCTTTAGTCAGCAGTTCGTGGGATTTATTGCTTCTAGCAGCTAGATCTGATGAGTTGTACAAAATGGAAGGTTTTCATAGGCAGAAAGAGGTGAGATTAAGAAGTTAAAAGAGTGGGTTATTTTAGGCAGGGTCACCTTCCTTTAAGGGGAAGCAGCAGGTCTTATCAGGCAGTTTGCCTCACTAGTGATCAGGAAATTCCAGACTGATTGGTTTAAAATTCTACTCCTGGGAGAGGCTGAAATTGTAATTGGGTAAGTTGTTAAGTTTTGGTTTGGTGAGATGGCTTAGCAAAAGTGACTCCATTTTGGCCTGTTGTTTCTGTTTTTAACACCAGCTTCTTGCCAAGGGGCCGAAGGGATCTGTCCACAATTCCTGTCCTGGCTTTTGACAGACCGGGGCCTCTCTGGTGGGGAGTGTGGGGAGAAATGAGTCAGGCTGGGCTCTGGGAGGCCTCTGAAGAGGACAGATGCTGAGGAGGAGCCTGTCCTAGCCAACAGCCAGGCAGGAGGAGGGGCACAGACCTCCTTGGAGTCTTAATTTGGCATTTAGAGGACCAGGCCCCAGAGGACCTGCAAGAGCCCCAGTTCAGCCCCACCTAGGATGCCTGTACCCTCCACTCCGGCAGAGACCGCTCCGCCCCGCCGCCTTCCCTCCGCCCGCCTGCCACAGGGAGCCATACCCGGCCAGCTGCCTCCACCTTTCAGCAGCTCTGACCTCAAGCCCCAAACCTGCCCACTCGAGCTTCGGCTCCTGCAGCTCCTAATTTTCCTCTGGAGCCCCTTATGCAGGTCTGAAACCTAAATTCTTTTCTCCTTTCCCTCCTCTCTCCTCAGAGGTTTAAAGTCAGCTGCCAACCTCAGTGGGCCTGATAGACCTCCTAGGCCTGGTCAACCCCTCTGCCTCTTCTCTGTGACTCCCTCTGACTGGTAGCCTTTGGGACTGGTATGGGGTTAATTAAGGACAGTGTTTCCTTCCTCACGGGCCTACCCCTAGACCAGCTGTAGGAATGTGGGCAGATTACCTTCCTTCCTGACCCTCAGTTTTCGCATTTTAAAAAACGGATGCAACAGTGGAAGCTCCCACAGAAGGTCGTGAGAAGTGAGTGAGGCCTTGCGCAGGCCCAGTGCCCAGCGATGACTGGCCAACATGCAGAAGGAAGGAGCGCCCTCATTCCGGGCCGGCACCCTGAGCGTCAGTGTACCCTGCTAGGAGGACACAACCCTCCCCTCTGCATTGCAGGGTGGCTGTGAGGGCTCTCCCTGCCTAGTGCAAGGGTGGGTAGTGTTTCTGTGACTTTTTTATTTCCCTCTATATTTATCTTTCTTGGGTTTTTCTACAGAAGTTGGGTGTGCCTCTTGCTGGGTGTGGTCACTGGTGATATCTTTCCTCTCTGAGACAGAGGCCCCGCTGTGAGGAGCCACCTGGACAGGGACTGGCTGCCCAGGTGGGAGGGGCTCCTGGGGCCTGTCAGACCTGTGGTGGGGGCGGGGGGCGCCCATGCCTCCCAGAAGGGGCGGGGAGAGAGGACTCCTGTCCTGATTACCAAAAAGTTCTCTTCCTGGGAACCCTGGCTCAGGAAACTGGCTCCGCTGGGGAGAGCGACTGGCTTTGGCTACGGGGCACTGACCTTAGGTTGAGCACAGGAACTTTCGCTTTTGTTTCTCTTCACTTCCCATATTCTGAGGAACTACGAGTGCAGTGACCTAGTTTTTAGCAGCCTCATATGCCACTCCCTGCCAAGGAGACTGCAGGACCTAAGGCACCAGGGGCGCGGTGCAACCTGGCCCCACACTCAGAGCTGCCTTTAAACAGGCTTCATTGGCTACCCACTCATTCCCTTTATCTCCACCTTCTCCCCAGAGCCCTGGGATACACCAGATCCCGTCCACCCTGGCCCTTCCCGTGCCCTTTGCCTCCACACCACCTCTTCCAGGGAGCTTCCCCAGTACCTCTATGGTCACCATTGCCCATATCACTCAGTCCCATGCACCTCTAGTGGTGACCCACCATGCCTGCCTGGGACATGGGAGTTGGAACGGACATTGGAATGGGCCTCCCCATCTCTGCCTGTCAAATCAAACCTCCCATATCCTGGCTGTAGGCATCATGTCCTGCTGCCCACACCCCTGTCCCGTCCCACAGTACTGTGACTGGACCTCATCGGAGTGTCCTGCCAGGCCCCGCAATCCTCAAGGTCAAGGATTTATCAAAAACCCCTTGGACAGCTCAAGCACCATGACCTGCAGTTAATTACCTTCATCTCTGCCTCCACTGGGCCTGCATCTAGCCCAGAGCTCCTGAGGGCAAGTTCTGGCCTTTTTCTTTTTATGTCCCCTCCGAGACCCAATGGGATTTGATTTGAAGGCCCAGGAGACCTGGGCAGTCTGGCTGAGAGAGGGGAAGAGGATTTCCTGCTGGCTCATCCGCTCAGCCTCTGGGGTAAAAAGACAGCAGGAGAGAAGGTCAGCTGGTGAATGTGACCTGGGGCAGTGGAAAGAGTGAACGATGCTGCTTTCATTCCCCAGTTTACTCACTTTCCTGCCTATGACCAGGCCTCCGCGCCAGGCTCCTGCCAGATGAGACTAGCACAGTTTAAGGGTCCTGACTCTGAGCCTTCACTCCCAACTCACCCAGCTCACCCCCATTTCCACAAAGGGGAACTCCCAGATACCTAAGGCTGTCACTCAGTGTCTTCACGATCTGAGCCTGGCTAGCTGTCATCCGGACATCTTTGGGGCCGCAAATCTGGGGTCGCCTCTCCTGATCCCCAGATCCATGCAAGGTTGCTTTTCAAGCTCCGCTTGCACCTGTGCTCGTGTGCACCTTGGCTCTATCACACTGTTTGCTAGCGTCCGTTTACAGGCTGTCCCCCTTCTGTGTGTGAGAGCTTCGAGGACAGGATGTGGCTGATTTGTCTCTGGGCAGCTAGCGCACAATACGGACCTGGCACAGAGGAGGTGCTCAGAGGATAGACAAGCAGGTGGATGGGTTGGGATCGGGTGGGTGATGCTGCTAGACAGGTGACAGATCAATGGATGGATGGATGAATGGTGGAGAGAGAATGTTAGATGGACAGCGGATGTTGGACGGATCAAATCGACGTGGCTCCTGTCCACTATTGACCTTGCCTGACCTTGGCTTCACCCACTTATTCTCTTCCTAACCCCAGCCCCCTTGCCCTTGCCCTTTCCCAGGTCGTGACCCAGTTGGGCATAGGCTCCACCTCATCGCTCACTGCGACTTGGGCCCAACACCTTCATTTCCACACTCTCCCCTCATTCCGCTTCCCCAGTGGTGTCCTTTCATGGTCCTCTTTTCTTCATTTGTCCCTCTGTCTTCTTGATTTTACCAGCCCAGTGTGGGCACCCCTCCACCCCAGCCAGGCTTGTTCTCTCTGAGCGCCCACCTCCAGTCCTTTCCAGTCCCTGCCCTACACCATAGGTCCAGTCTGAGATATCCAGTCTCCTTCCAACATTTTCTATCAGAAGTCCCATTGCTCACATCTGCCCTGTACCTCTGGCCCATTCCCCACTCCGCAGCCAGCAGGAACTCTCAGAAACACCGTTCCCACCAGCTCACTGGCCTGCTTCCAATCAGTTGCTTCCCATTGCTTTGGGTAAAGACCCAAACCCCCAACATGGCCCACATGGCCCTGCATAACCCATGGGGTGCAGATGTGCAGAGATGTGGAGGGCAACATCAGGGATACAGACAGGATGGGCAGAGGTGTGGGAGCAGGGCATCACAGTTGTCCATTTGGCTGGGGTACTGAAGGGGAGCCTCTCCACGTGGCCTGAGGTCCAAGCCGGGTGTTGCTCCAAAGCCTGCCATCACACTTCTGATGGATCTTTTCCCTGCCCTGAGACATTCTCCGTTTTGAAATCATTGCAGCTTCCAAACAGTTTAATAACGAGGTCCTGATAGCCCACAACGAGTACCGGAAGCAGCATGGCGTACCCCCACTGAAGCTCTGCAAGAAACTCAACCAGGAGGCTCAGCAGTGAGTCTCCCCACACCCTAGGGTGACGGGCCCTTCACGGTGCTGCTCCTGCAGTCAGAGGAGCCCTGGGGTGGCTGGAGGGACATGAACTTGGGGGGCAGATACAACCAAGCTGGAGTAACCAGTCTGCCACTTCCCTAGGCAGGTCCGCTTGTTCCCCTGAGCCTCAGTTTGCTCCTCTGTAAAATGGGGTGTTTGGGGGCTCCGCAGAGATGCAGGTATGCCGCTCCTGATTTCCTCTGCGAGCCCAGGGAAGGAAGCATGACCACACCAGCTTAGGGCCCCGACCTTGGGCGGCCCCCGGGCTGCACCCGCTCTGAGGAAGAGCCACTGTCTCTGGCAGGTATTCAGAGGCCCTGGCCAGCACGAGAATCCTCAAGCACAGCCCGGAGTCCAGTCGCGGGCAGTGTGGAGAGAACCTGGCCTGGGCATCCTACGATCAGACAGGTAGGTCGCTGTCTTGGCTCCCTTGCCCCCTGCCTGAGCCGGGCCGAGGCACCCTCTGTGGTGTAACCGCGTGGCAGCTACAGGCCCAGAAGGAGAAGGGAACCCCAGAGCTCACGCTGTTCCCAGAAGCTGACTGCAGCTCACCACAGGGTCTCTGATAGCCAGCTCAGGGCCAGGCCTGTGCTGGTGCCAGGGACACAGAGGTGACTCAGGCTGCCCAGACACCCCCTGCCCGCCCCTTTTGGAAGAGCTCCCAGCAGAGAAGTAGGGTGGGGGACATAGACCGTCTCTGTGCAGAGCCTCAGCCTGACCCTGCGGACACCGATGCATCGGCAGCTACAGGAGAATTTTACTTTTGTCACATTTTTCTAATTGCTTTTTTTTACAGTGCTAGTATATATAAACTTTTTTCAGCAGAAGAGTACAATAGAGCCTTTGCCATGTTGGAAAAAAAATCATAATAATGGGAAAAGCAATTCCTCATCTGAGGCCTCAGCCCGGAATAGCATTCCCACCACAGTGACCAGACATTCTTGAGCTTCCTGGCTCTGACGGTCCTGCCGTGGCTTTTTAGGAAACACACTGGAGAGCCCTGCCTCCCTCTCCGAAGCATTCTGCAAACCCCAGCTGGAGAGTGACTCTTCCCTCCCAGGCCTCACATTCCTAGGAGTTCCCAGCAGGGGAAAGGGGGAGGTGGGGGGAGGCCCAAGTGTCCTCTTGGGTTCCCCAGTGCTGTGGCCCTCCAGGAGAGGTGTGCACATGCTCCTAAGGAAGCTGGGAGTCCACAGTCTGCAGCCATCTCTCCAGGACTCGTTTTGGGCCTGATGGGCCCAGGGAAGGAGGGACAGGGAAGGGAAGGAGCCAGCAGGAAACATGGTTCCATTCCTGTGGAGCCTTGAACAAGTCCTTACCCTCTCTGACCCCAGTTTTCCTATCTCTACAGAGAGGGGGTTGGGCAAATGGTCTCTAAGGCAGCGGTTCTTTACCCTGGGTGCACATTAGGATCTTTTAAAAATACCAGTGCCACAGTCTCTCCTCCAGAGATACATGCACCTTCAGCCTTTGGCAGGCCCCAGGCATCAGCAATTTGCAAATGCTCCCCAGGAAAGGCCAGTGTGGAACCGCTGCCCTCCAAGGCCTTGCTTCTCCAAGTGTGGCCCATAGACCGGCAGCAGCACCTGGGAACTTGTTAGAAATGCAGACCCATAGGCTCCACCCTAGACCTACTGCAACCAGAATCTGCATTTTAGCAAGAATGTCAGGTGATTCGTGTGCACATTACAGCTTGAGACTTACTGCTTGGAGCTTGAGGCTCCTGCTAGCTCTGGCCCTGACCTCAGCAGCTCCCAGGGGAAATGCTGTGGGTTTTCTCCTCTCAACGCCTACTGGGCTGGTGGGTGCTCCAAGTGAGGGCCCTTCTGCCTGTGACGGAGACCCTGGCCCACCAGACCGGTTGCCTTTCCTCCTGTGGATATTTCAGGAGCTAGACGTGGGGTGGGATGAAGGCAGAGCCTCTGGGAAACTTGGAGCGTCGTTAGAAGCCCTTGGCGTACATTACATTTAACCTTCTTGTGCGGAGAGGCTCGGAAAAGGGAAGGCCTTGCCTAGGATTACACAGCAAGGTAGCGCCAGGGTGGGGACACGGGTTGGGACACAGATGCAGGTGACCCCAGGCCAGGGCTCTTCCTAATCCCCAACAAGGCCGTCTCTTCTGCCTGGGTATGCTCATGGGCAGAAGTCCCTGTTTCAGCTGGTGCCTTATCAGATGTCTAATTGTGGGATGGGTGGTGGTTGGGGGTAAATAGGAGAAGATGGAAGGAATAGGGAGTGGATTGATTTTGCTGCTGAGTTTTAAACAATGTCTTTTCCATACAGGAAAAGAGGTGGCTGATAGATGGTACAGTGAAATTAAGAACTACAACTTCCAGCAGCCTGGCTTCAACTCTGGGACTGGTGAGTGACAGGGTCACACTAGTGGCCCGGCCCTGGGCATTGTTGCCGTTGGGTGTCTGATTTCGGAGAGAAGCTGACCCTCTGAAAATCAGTCATTTCCTTCCTGTTTTCCCTTTCCCTCATTTCTCTGGTTTGACTTCACCCACAGGGTAAAACTCTCTCTCCTTAACACACACACACTCACTCCATCTAAGAGCTGCTAAGATTCTAAGTTGACTGGAGTGTGTCATAAGGGGGCTGTGGATTTTTAAATTTACTTATTTATTTATTTTCAGAGAGAGGGGAAGGGAAGGAGAAAGAGAGAGAGGGAAACATCGATGTGTGAAGGACACATGGATTGGCTGCCTCTTGCACGCCCCCAACTGGGGACCTGGCCCACAACACAGGCGTGTGCTCTGTCCGGGAATCAAATCGGCAGCCCTTCGGTTTGCCACGGAACCACACCAGCCAGGGCAGGAGGCTGTGGGTTTTTAAAAGCTGCTCAGTGCTTCTTTCCGGAAGTGGTACCTCGGCACTTTTAACTGGTCATCTAGTCTTGCTCCCCTGCAGTCCAGCCTGCTCCCTAGCACCCGCCATATTCTGATACCTTCTCTGCCCATGTTACTCTCCTGACGAAACTGCCCATGGCTTCCTGGGGCCTTCAGGAAAAGGGCCAGGCTTGCTCTTCTCTTGGTTTTAACTCCCTCCTCCCTTCACACCCCCACTTCCTTCTTGCCCCGCACCCATGCCTCACAGTCTGCCAAGCATTCTTCCTTCACCTTTATGCTGGGGCCCGTGGTTCGGGTGAGCTTGGAATGCAGAAAGCCTGGAGCCAGTCTCAGCCCTGGACCTATTATTTGTGTCAACTTGGGTCAGATCCTTCCTTCCATCCTTTCCTGTCTCAGAGAGGGAGGGACAAGGTGGTGGTCTCTACAGCACATTCTAAGAGGGGGCATTAAGATGCAGGGAGGAGCCAGCTGACTGTGGGAGCATTCAGCCTTTCTCATAGGCTTCCATGGTGAGTGGTAAACATTGAACATAAGTCCTAGGCAACTGCTCTGAGCTCTGGGTCCCCTCTTTCCCCTCACCAGACCTCACCAAGTGCCTGTCTTTCCTCAGAACCAACGCAGATCTTCCTGGGGTAGCGCAGGATGGGCTGGAAGGAGCTGTGAGTTTCTCTGACCAGAAGGCACTAGAAAAACTGAAAAAGGGATTCTCTACCCACCCCACAGGTGGGATACCCCACCCACCCTACCTGTGGGTGGAGCCACTTAGTGCCTTCCAGCCTCTGGAGGGTTCTTTCAGAAAGAGGAAGTGACATACTCTTAGAACCAGTCACTGTTTCCTGTGGTTTTCTGCCCACCCCCTTGGGCAGGAGTTCTCGCAACTATGTGGGCAGGACTAAGGGGCAGAGATAGGCCTGGGATGAGGAAGGAGGCTGCTGTGGGGGCCCTGACAGAGAATTGATGGTTCTGTGATGATTAAATTCCATCCGTGAGGGAGGGAACAGTAACAACCTCCTTCCAGTGATTAAGGATGTGTAGGCAGAACCAGGTGACCTTTTCATACAGACCTGGGTCTAGAAGATGTATGATTTTATAATGTCTGGATCTGTTTTTCCCATGAGCAAGATTCACAGGCAATTGGACATGTGTCAGAGTGAGTTCTTAGCTTTGCTCCTGTGTGCAGGCCGCGTGACAGCTGTAAAATGCGTCCTCATCCACTGCCACGTGAGCCTTGCAACACCATTTGGAGGTAGGGCTTCATTCCACTAGTTTTGCAAAGGACGCAGAGCCCCAGAAGGGGCAAGAGACCTCTTCATACCTTCTGTCGTCATTCCAGTGCTCTTATCCTGGCCCCGGCTCCAACACAGGGGTCTCACAAGTGTCAGAACTAGGAATGGGACTCAGCTTCCCATGACCACTGACCGCCTGTCTCACCCGCTGCCCCACACCTCCCACCCCTAAAGAGGAAAACCCCAGAGCAACTAGCACTTATGCCATCCCAGGTGCCCGTGGGCAATGCCTAGGGACAGAGAGACTCGTCCTAAGACAGGAACACAGGTTTGGGTGGAGTTATAGTCAGGGCTTACAAGACCCTTAAAGATATGCAGGCCCACCTCCCGACTTCAGCTCCCCTAGAGCCCATTGTCCTGGGGTCCCCTGACCCTGTTCGTGTAGTAGGTGAAAGAGCCTTTGAAATATCCTATAATCTCTCCCCACACCACCCACCCTTGTCAGCATCTTGTGATGAAGAATACAGTTCTACACCATGTGCTGAGTGGAGCGAAATGGTTTCTCACAATTCCTTTGTTATATTCTATTTTTAAAAGTTTTTATTTAATTATGATTAATTTAAATTTAAAAAAATATTTTATTTATTTTATTTTTTTAGAGAGAGAGGAAGGGAGGGAGAAAGAGAGGGAGAGAAACATCAGTGTGTGGTTGCCTCTCCTGTGCCCCCAACAGGGGACCTGGCCCACAATCCAGGCATGTGCCCTGACTGGGAATCCAACCGGCGACACTTTGGTTCGCAGGCCAGCACTCAATCCACTGAACCACACCAGCCAGGGTATATTCGATTTTAATGAGTAGTTTGCTTATTTATTCTGAATTAATAATACTTTTACGTGACATGAAATTTGTCAGCTGTATAAAGTGAAAAGTCTCCCATCCACCCCTAGCCTTCGGCACTTTCCCTCCCAACCAATGATACCAATTTCTTGTGTATCATTCTAGGGTTGTTCTGAGCTTATACCAGCATTTATGTGAATATGTATTCTTTTCCTTTTTTAATACTATGGTTTCCGATACATGATCTGTTTTGCTTTGTCCTTCACACAGCAGATTGGCAGAGGTTGTTCCTCGTCAATGCAATAGAACCTTTTTTATTTCTTACTCGTGTACATTATTCCCTTGCACAGATGTACTGTGACTTATTTAATGTGTTTTCACATATATATTTTAGGAAGTTTGGGTTTATAGCAGGAAAGAGGATGTAATCCATTTAGGAAAAAAAAGACAAAGAAAAAGGAAGCTGTTGGTAGTTTAGAGTTAGAAACCAGTGTGTATCCATCTGATGGTTGCTAAGGAAGTCGTGTTCTTTAATTCATCTATAAATACCATACTTAATTAACTCCCCAGCCAGAAGAAAGATTACTTAGTGTCTCTGTTTGGGAAAGGCTTCCACAGGCATTCCTGCTGCTGAAGCTCATGTTGTGTCTGTAATCATACTCTTGGCAACCAGTGGATAAGTCGCACTCCTTTTGTGGGTGACAGAGACACTGGGTGGGTCAGTGGCCAAAGCATGTGGTCTTTTGAGAGAAAAGGCTCGTACGATAAAGACCTTGAGCCTTAATGAAAAGATAGCTTATAGAACAGTGACACCTGGCCAAGCCGCCAGAAGCCTGGCGCTGTGACTCAAAGCCATAAGGACCAGGGTGAATTAGCAAGAAGTGTTTCTCTTCTATTCTGAGGTGAAAAGTCAGTTTTTTGGGCAGCGCTTAACACAAGTTTAAGGATGAGTGGAAAAGATGCGTAACTATACCAAAGGTTTGTTTTCTTTTAAGTCTTGCTTTGATTGTATCACTTCAGCTCTATTGATTAGTGTTTATGTTTGGTTGTTTTCAGAAAGAAAACCATTTTTGGATATAGACAAATAAGTAAACTATACCTAAATTTAAGAATTATAAAAATATTCTGACCTGCGTGGTTCATTTGGTTGGGTGTCGTCCTGCAAACCAAAAGGTTGCGGATGTGATTCCCTGTCAGGGCACACGCCTGGGTTGCGGGTTTGGCTCCTGGCTGGGGCATGTACGAGAGGCGACCGACCGATGTTTCTCTCTCACATTGATGTTTTTCTCCCTTTCTCCCTTCCTTCCTTCCCCACTCTCTAAAGTAAATAAATAAATAAAATCTTTTAAAAAAGAATTATAAAAAATGGAGTTCAAATGTAGGGGAAAAGAACACTTTAATCAGTGAACACTTACGCAGTCCTTACTGTACCTGATAAACATGGGAGCTATCAATGTTGTTTCTTCCCTGAAGGACTGGAAAAGTGTAGATACTAGACTTTCTTTCTCTTTCTTTCCTTTTTCTTCTCTTTCTTTTTTAAATTTTGTGGTAAAATAAACTTAAAATTTACCATTTTAACCCCTCTTAAGTGTATAGTTCAGTGAGAGCCAGTACATTCGCATTCTTCTGCAGCCATCACTGCTGCTCATCTCCAGAAGTTCGTCGCCATCTCATTTTGAAATTCTGAACCCATTAAACAATAACGCCTCCCCGCCCCCAACGCCTACTCCAGGCCCTAGTAACTACTCTCCCACTTTCTGTCTCTAATTTGTCAATTCTAGGAACCTTACGTATAAAGTGGAATCATGCAATACTTGTCCTTTTGTGTCTGGCGTATTTCACTTAGCATGATGTCCTCCAGTACATCCATGTTGTAGCATGTGTTAGAATTTCATTCATTTTTAAGGCTGAATAATATTCCATTATATGTATATACAACATTTTATGTATTTATCCATTGATGGACATTTAGGGTTTTTCACCTTTGGGCTATTGCGAATAATGCTGCCGTGTACAGTGGTGTACAAGGATCTCAGTCCCTGCTTTTAGGTCTTTTTGGTGCACACTTAGAAGTAGAATGCTGGATCATATGATAATTTCATGTTTAGCTTTTTTTACTTAATTGATTTTGGAGGGAGAAGAAAGCGGGGAGAGAGAGAAAAGAAACATATTTATTTGTCGTCCCGTTTATGTATGCATTCATTGGTTGATTCTTGTGTGTGCCCTGACCAGGGGTGGAACTCACGACCTTGGCGTATCAGGACAACAATCTAACGAGCTGAGCTGCCCGGCCAGGGCCGCGTTTAACTCGTTGAGAAACTGCTGCTGTCTCCCAAAGCAGTCACACCGTTTTACATTCGCATCGGCAGTTTCTCCACATCCTCATCAAAATGTTTCTTTTTTAAAAAATAGTAATCATCCTAATGAGTATAAAGTGGTTTCTCTCTTCCTTTCTTGACCACCCTGTGGGAAACTTAGCTACTCTGATCATGATTTTCCTCCTCCTTCCTTTCCTCTGTCTCTGTCTTCTTCATCAGATATTTATTGAGCATCTGCTGTGTTCCAAGTCCAATACCAAACATTAGGGATATGGTGATAGATAAGGCAAATGTGGTGCCTGCCCTCTAGGAGTAAACATAATTTCTTCAAGGTTATTTTAGTAGATGCATGCTGTCCAGTGACAGGGGAGTAAATGTCCCATTGACCTGTCACCTCAGCAGTAAAAGCGGAAGAGATGAGCTCCCAACTTTTACTCCCAGGAGATGAGAAGAATTTATGGTCATAGAGCAAAGGGGACCTTACTTCCTCAATTCTTTGACCCTAAAACAGGAGGGGACTAGGAAATTAAGCCATGTTAGCTGCTTGAAAGGACCAGTGATTAAGGGGCAGGTGGCCTGAGTGGGCGACCGATACTGAGAAGCTTCAGCAACCCACAGAGTATCTGGAGGGTCAGGCAGTAGCTTGAGAAAGCACTGGGCTACCCTGACTGATGTGACTCAGTGGATTGGACATCCTGCAAACCAAGGGGTTGCCGGTTCGATCCCTGATCCAGGTGCATGCCTGAGTTGCAGGCCGGTCCCTGTTTGGGGGCGTGTGACAGGCAGCCGATTAAAGTTTCTGTGTTTCTCTGGCTCACTGATGTTTCTCTCCCTCCCTTCTGCTCTCTTTAAAAATAAATAAATAAAATCTTTAAAAAAGAGAGGGAGAGAGAGAACTGGGCTGTTTGGCTCAGAACGGAGAGAATTAAAAGAGGCTCTACCTTGTCAAGGCCTCAAAGAGCTCAAAACATAGAAGGTCTGCACTTCCAGTGGGAGTCGAACCTGAGTCCAAGAGGGTTCTTTTCATTTGCCTTTTATTCATTCATTCATTCCATTCATTCATTCAGTGAACGTTTATTTTACACTTTGCATGTGCACACTTTGGGGAATAAAACAATTTGGTGTCTGCCCATGTGGGGCTCATGAAGGAGCCAAGCAATAACCAAGTAAGAATGTTATGAAGGGAAAAAAAACAGGTGTGATAAGACCATCTTGGGAGGGAGGTGTTCAAGAAATCAAAGTGATTGTGAGAGGCCTCTTTGAACAAGTGACCTTACGGGTGAGGCCTAAGGAACAAGACGTTAGTCATCAGAAAAGTACCTCACACCAGCGTGTGCAGGGGCTCCTTGGTGGGAAATGACCTGGGGTGTTCAGGGAATGGAAAAGGGGCCACTGGGCCAAAGCATTTGCTTTCATTCTAGGTGCAATTGGAAGCAATCAAAAGGTTTTTAAGCAGGGAAGTAAACAGATATGACTGAGTCTCAAAATGATCACTCTGGCTACTTAAGCAGAAAGCAAATTGAGGAGACAAAGGTGGAAGCTGGGGGAATCAACCAGGGGCAGTGGCCCAAGTGAGCAAAGTTTGTGGTTGGGACAAAAGTTTTGGGAGTAGATGAATTGGAGATCTATTTTAGAGTTAGATTTGTCAGGACCAAATGATGCCCCTCACATGCCCTCCGCCGGGGACCCAGCCCGGTGGTTGTGAGAAATGAGGTAGGGGCGTAATGCAGACCTATCCCCAGGATAGTGGGCATAGAGGTTCCATTAAAGGAAATGGGAGGGTAGGGAGAGGGACAACTTTGGGTGGACCAAAATCAAGAGTGAGCTTAAATTTGAGATGCCTGTGAGTCATCCAAGTGGAAATGTCAAGTAAGTAGTTGTGTTTGGAACACAGAGGAGAGATTTGGGCTGGAGAAATAAATGTAGGAGCCAGGCAAAGATGAAATTGCCTAAGGAGTGCAGCAAGGAGAGAGAGCTCAGAATTGAACCTAGGGAAATTCAGGTCCTCCAACATTTACAAGTGAGATCAAGAGTGCGGAGAAGAGGCTGTGAGATGGGAGGAATGCCGAGAGGTAGCACTGTTGAAACCAAAAGGCGGGAATGTGGAATGCTCTGAAAAGGAGAGGAGTCAACCCTATTAAATGTTCCTGAGATGTTGAGTAAGATGAAGACAAAAAGTGACCTTTGGGGAGGAGCGTGGAGATCATTGGTGACTTTGAGGAGTACTGTTTGGGCTAGGGCTGGAGGCAGGTGCGAAGTAGGGTGGCATGTCATTGTTGGGGTCACTAGACTTTCTCCTGATCTCTGGGAGACCATGAAACCTTTAGGCATTGAAAAGCGGTGAGTGAGTAGAGTCGGTGTGGTGACGGAGAGGACCTGACCCTACAGAAAGTCAGGCAGTTGGTGTGTTTTGTGTCTCCTTCCTCTGAGTGGTATCTGTGACGATGAAGCTTCCCTGAGCCTGGCAAGATGCTGCAGGAGCTCAAGAATCTCTTGAAACATCTTTCTCCAGGCTTTGCTGACTCGTGTCCCCTTCCCCCTGCCTGTGCCCCTACAGGACACTTCACAGCCATGGTATGGAAGAATACAAAGAAGATGGGAGTGGGGAAGGCGTCTGCAAGCGATGGCTCCTCCTTTGTGGTGGCTAGATACTTCCCAGCAGGGAATGTTGTCAACCAGGGCTTCTTTGAAGAAAATGTCCTGCCTCCAAAGAAGTAACTTGCCAAGTGCAGCGGGCAGGTGGCAGACTTAAGAACGTGGATATGAAGTGCCTAGAACAACAAAAACGCAGCTGTGTGTCTGTCTTTGTGGGTGTATATGCTTGTGTGTGTGATGCATGTGCATGTCTCTTGCACACACACTTGGATATACATTTTTGCATGAACTCATTCTTATCGAAGGAATGAGCCGATAAAGCCTTTACTCTGATTGTTAGACCACAATTATTTGGACTTTGGGGGGAAAAATCAGTTTTTAAACTTTCTGTTATTTTTTAAGCAAACTTTTGTACCTTTCTTACTTATAATATCCACCCCTGAACTTTTTGTATTTCAAATGTTTGTGATGCTGAGAAGTGAAGTTCATTTCCTGTGCATTGTAATACATTGTAATCTACTTGTGGTAGATATTTAAGATTAACCTTCATTTAAATGTGACATAAGACACAGCTTTAAATACGTAAATATAAAGCAGCTTCCGTCAGAAACATGGTGCAGGCAGGGTTCCATCTCACAGAATTAGGGAGATTTCTCGGTTGTAAGACATGATGTCATCTGCATGCCTCCTGGAATTCTCTAAAGAGATTGCCAAAGAACAAATGGAGAAAAAAGCTTTACTTCCTCGCATTTTCCCTTTTTTGTGTGTGCCACTTAATTTTATTTTTTTCCTTTTTCTTGAATTTATTGGGGTGACACTGATTCACAAAATCATACAGGTTTCAGGCGCACAGTTCTACAGCACATCACTGTACACTGTACTGTGTGCTCACCACCTGAAGTCAAGCCTCTTCCATCACCATTCATCCCCCCATACTCTCCTCCACCTCCCCCAACCCCCCCCCACTTGGCAATCACCACACTGTTGTCGCTGTCCATGAGTTCTTTCTTTTTTTTTTTTTTTGCTCTATCTTCCAGCACCCTCCCCCACATTTTTATACCTTTAAAATAGCAAAGTACTGCTACCACTCCTACCCCCTGACCCCCCATCTTTTTTTCCCTTAAAACCCCCTGGCGTTTCATAGCTTAATATGCACCCCCTGATTTCTGGGGAGCTGGGCCAGGCCTGAAATCCATCCTCCCCCCAACTCTGCTAGGTGGCCCAGGGCCTGATGTGGGAGAGAGCCCCTCGCACTGCCTGGGCTCTTGGCCAGGCGGCCTTGGATGAAGTCAGTGAGCGTCCGGGCGAGGGTGAGCTCACTCGGGGCCCCCGGAGGAAACCCTCCAGCCCCTGGCCTCCCCGACACACAGGGCGGGAGCCCAGGCTGCTCCTGGCAGCTGTGGCTGCAGCTGCGCTGCTGCTCCCTCCTGGAATGTGTGACAGGCCCAAATGTTCCTGGGAGATGTCCCATGCGGGGGCTTAGAGTCGCTAATTTGGTTCTGCGTTTTCCCTCAAACTACACAAAGTTCCCCTGAATAACAATTTCATGCGGTCCACGTGAGAGGGACCAACCCGGATGCCAAGCTGAGCGTCCCTGAAACCATGGCATCTCTAGGTGCGGAGACAGCCGGGGCAGGCATTAGGGAGGTGCCTGCATAAGGACTGGAGTCTGAGCAGACCAGTCTTTGAAACACGTTTCCTGAAGTCTGTGTTGCACTGTGAACAGTCTCGTTCTGTGCCCTTCATTTCACCCAGGCATATTGACCAAGACAATAAAACCTTTTCCCTTTGTGTAATATTTTCCTCCCCTGTGATTCATGCCTGATCCTGAATCGGTGACTAAGGTAATCCATAACCCTGAGTTCCTGTAATCCAAGCTTCTGAATACCTCCAACGTCTCCCCTGCAGACTGTGCTCCTTAGGCAGCTATGTTGTGAACCATCTGACCTGCCATCACACAGCTGATTGGACTAGAGTGGACATGTGATCCGAGAGCAACTAATCTCTGGGCTGGCCATCTACCAGGAATGTGAGTTAAGAAATACGGGGGAATTTACCAGTGGAGCTAAAAAAATCAGGATGCCATGAGTTTGAATTAGGGCCATGGCAAGGCAAAGCTATGTGCAAATCAAGGTATGAGTTGAAAATAGTGTACATAGAAGTGAGAAAGCCACTTGTTAAGGGTACAAAAGAGGTAGAGATACTGAAAGACTGTTCCTAAGTTTTCTATTTCTAGGTCAGATCTGTGTATCTCTAAAACATGCACCTCATTTTCTTCAGGGCTTCCCAACAAACTGATATATCAACTGATGGTCCCCAGAAAGTTAAAATATTAGAGACTCTTCCCCTGAGGAGTCTTCATGGACAGAAAATGCTGAGCTAGGCAGGAAACTGAGGATGGATGAAGGTCTTGGGCTGAGGTCCTTTTCCGGCTACACCTGGGTAGCCACCATGAGCAACAGGGACTTAATGACTAGTTATTGATCTTCCTAGTGGCTCTGAGAAACACCCTCTACCCAATACATACACATCTATAACCAGGTGGTAGATGCTGGCATGCAGCTGGCCTCCTAGGGCTGGCATCTGTTTCCTCGGTTGGTAGGAGTAAGGAAAAAGCAGACTGGGGGACCTTTCCAGACTGAAGAAAAACCAGACAACAAAGCTGACAGAGCAGGGGGCACTAATCTCACTTCTTTAATGGATTTCTTAAAGATGACAACTCCCACGAGTTCAACGAAAGCAGAAGAGAAGCCAGATTCCAGCTCTCCTGTGCAGCCTGATGGCAGCCGAAGGGGTCAGGAATCCGGCTCCAGGCTTAGCTCTGGACACCGAACGCATCAAGGCCCTTATCTTCTCTGGGCCCCAGTTTGCCCAGCTCTACAAGGCCTGACACATGGAATTAATTAGGCCTATTGGATCATTTCAGGTCTCCATGACACACCCCTAGGCCCACCTTTCTTAAATGGATGGAAGCATCTGATGAGACACCTTCCTGCCCTGCTCAGGGGGCCTGAAACAAAAGCAAAGGAGCACAACCACCCCCTCCACCAAAATGCCCCCAAGGCTGCAGGGCGCGGGGGCAGTTGAAGCAGCAAGACCTGACCCACCCAACCTGTACTCCTTGGTACAAATGCCCCCGGAGCTGAGCTCTGCCAACCTCTCATCAGGGTAGGCCCTTTGGCATCGGCACCGAGAGGCCTCGTCCTCCCCCCAAGTCACTGCCACCTCTTGCAGATCAGGGCTGGAGAAACAATCAGAGCTCAATTGTTCTCCCAGGGAGAGCAAGGAGCCAGGAGGCGCTCGCCTAGGGCAACGTAGCTAGTCTGTGGCAGAGGAGGGGCTGACATCTAAGCCTTCTTCCCACGGGGAAAATGGGAGTTCTTAGCCTCGGGCAGGTGGGTGTGCCCAGACCCTGAGCGCCTCTCTCCCTGGCAAGGATTAAGGTAAACGAATTCAGCATCACAAGGTAGGTACTTTTAAATAATTTTCGAATTTTCAAATGCCAAAATAAAGAAGAAGCCAGGTCTGGAATGAAAGGGAGAGGGGGAGGCAGTGAATAATAATAGGAATTTGACTAGAGGAAAAAAAGAGCTGGCCTGTTTACAATCCCAAGGCTCCGGGAGACACCGAGTTTTCCTAGTTGGGGCACTAAGGACTCCCTGAGGGTCAGGAGTGGGGTTTAGGGTCCAGGTTGGAGGAGATAGAGGGTGGGGGGGATCGCGAGCCCAGGTCCTCTCTGCACCATCTGGCAATGCTGCTAGGGCCTGCGTGTTGAGCCCCTTCCCGGGAGCTCCCCAAGACTGGTCCAGGTGTGGCCCGCAGGAGGCTCCGGCTAGCACTTAATCTCTCCTCGGCAAAGACGTTGTGGGAACCCCACACCAGCCGGGGGCGGGGGGGGGGGGAGCGCCGAGCTGGCCGAGGCTGCGAGCATCTCGCGGGCCAGGACCTCGAGGGGGGACGCCTGGATCTAAGCCGGCTCCTCTCAGGCATACCCTGTCTGGGGCTCAGTACCCCTTCTGTAACGTGACAAAGTTGTGTTTGCGGTGATCGTAAAAAGCCCTGCCATTTGAACTTCAGGGTCGCAGCGAGCGGATCTGCCCTGCAGCCTCTGCCGGCGGCCGGCGGGTGTGAGGGACGCAGGCGCGTGGCAGCCCAGCGGAAGAGGGGAAACCCCACGGCTTTTCCCAAGGTGCAGAGGGGTGCTGCTGAGGCGGCGTGCTCAGTGACGATGAGCCGGTCTTGTCCACGCGCCGGTTCCCACCCGGGCAGGAGATGACCCTCCAGCCCCACCGTGTGGCCGCAGGAGGCTCAGGGAGCCTGTCCAAAGGGACCCGCGCCCTCCAGACTTCCTGACAAGCACTGATGAAGGAGGCAGCCGGGAAAGCCAGCGCTTGGCATTCTGATGCAATATTAATAAAATAATGACAGGTAGCATTTACTGAACGTTTGCTACAAGCCAAACATCGTGCTTAACATTTAAATGAATGTCTCATTTAAACCCTTAATGCTCTTTGAAGCGGGTACTATTATTCCCATCTCACAGATGAAGAAACTGAGGCTTAGAGAGAATGGGCAACTTGTCCAAGTCCACACTTGATGGTGAGAGCCGGCCCACTACAGCCTCCAACATTTTACAACTAGACGCTTGGAAGCGTCGGCGAATGTCCCCGTCTGCTGCGGAACCGAAATAACCAGGGCTTCAGAGCCCCCACCCCCGTGCCTGGCTAACTCTCGCATCCAGTGAGTGGCCTCCACCTCTTCCTCTGTTTGAAAGAATGGGGTCTGTGGCCACAAAGCTCAGAAGCCAAGGGACAGAGCTTGTCTTCTCCGATGCCCGGGAGCCTTCGCAGAGAAAGATACTTCAAGACCTAAGAATTAGTATGCAGGGAAAGCTGAGAGGCTAAGAGCTTCCTAAAAGAATGGAAAGAGTCCTGAGTGACAGAAAACTTAAGTTCCAGGTCCTGCTCTGCTTCCACCTGGCTATGTGATCTTGGGCAAGACCCCTCTCATATCCAGGCCTCAGTTTCCCTCCTCTACAATGAGAGGATTCGTCTAGACGATCTAATAATTCTTTTCCTTCCCCCAACCTCCCTCATCCCTCCCTACTCTACCCCCATCCAAAGTGGCTCTGACATTCCTGAAACAGCCTTGAACTGAGGTTTGAAGGTCCCAGAGAGCAGTTGCAACTTATCTTTGGGTTCCCTCCTGAGCTCTGGGCCCTGAGCACTAGGTCCTGGAAGGGTATCTTCTCTTGGCAGGTTGGAGCCACAAGAGGGGAGAAAAACCCTGTGCTTCTGAGAAAGGCTTCCTGGGGGCCTGCATTGTGATGACCTCATCCACTCTATGACATCATCCTCTGTCCCACACCCATGCCTCCCTGATCAACTGCTCTGCAAGTGACCATCAATTTGAATCCCAAAGGCCTGAGGGAGTTTGTTCTCCAGTACCTGCTGCTGATCTTCTGCCCCAGCCAGCAAGAAGCACCATGAAATTGGAATTCACTGAGAAAAACTACAACAGCTTCATGCTGCAGAACCTGAACAAACAGAGGAAACGCAAGGAGTACTGGGACATGGCTCTGACTGTGGATCACCATGTCTTCTTTGCACATCAAAATGTGCTGGCTGCTGTCTCTCCACTGGTGAAGAGCCTCATCTCCAGCAACGACATGAAGACCACCAATGAGCTCTTTCTCACCATCGACCCCAACTACCTGAGCCCAGCCACAGTGGAGCAGCTGCTGGACTACTTCTACAGTGGCAAGGTGGTGATCTCAGAGCAGAATGTGGAGGAACTCCTTCGTGGGGCCCAGTATTTCAACACACCACGCCTTCGAATCCACTGCAGTGACTTTCTGATTAAGTCCATCCGCCGTGGCAACTGCTTGCACTACCTCTTCTTGGCTGAGTTGTTTGAGCTCAAAGAGGTATCAGACTTGGCCTACTC
>PVJD01004930.1:0-125612 GCA_004026545.1 Mormoops blainvillei
AATTAAGCAATATGCTCCTGAACAACCAAGGAAGGAGTGAAAGTACAAATCAAAAAGGAATTTTTTTAAAAATCATGAGACAAGTGAAAATGGAAATGCAATTCATCAAAACTTATGAGATGCAGCAAAAAGCGTTTGTAAGTAACATGATTTTATATATAGGAAACTCTAAAGACTCCACCAAAAACTATTAGAATTCATAAGCAAATTCAATAAAATTGCAGGATACAATGTTAACATACAAAATTAATTTGCATGTCTATACACTAACAACAAACTATTTGAAAAATAAATTATATAAACAAACCCCATTGTAATAGCATCAAAACTGTGAAATACTTGGTAATAAATTTAACCAAAGAGGTAAAAGACCTGTACACTAAAAATTATAAAATATTGATGAAAGAAGTTAAAATAGATATGAATAAATGAGAAGATACCCTGTGTTCATGGAATGGAAAAATTCATATTGTTAAAGTGTCCATACATATCCAAAGTGTCCTATAGATTTAGTGCAATCCTATCAAAACTCCAATAAATTTTTTCACAGAAATAGAAAACAATCCTCAAATTTGTATGGAATTGTGAAAGTTCCTAAGTAGACAAACAATCATGGCAAGAAGAACAGAGATGGAGGCTTTTAAATTATAAATTATAATTTCAAATTTTATTACAGAGCTACAATAATCAAAACAATATGGCACTGGCATTAAAAACAGACACAGAAACCAATGGAACAGAATAGTGAGCCAAGAAATAAACCTCCATGTATGTGGCCAATTAAGTTGCAACAAGGGAGCCAAGAATACACAAGGGAAAATGATAGTCTCTTTAGTAAATGTTGGGAAAACTAGATATCCACAAGTAACAGAATGAAATCTTATACCATACACTAAAATCAACTCTAAATGGATTAAAGACTTAAATTGAAGACTTGAAACCATGAAAGACCTAGAGGAAAATATAGGGAATAAGCTCTTAGCATTGGACTTCACAATGATTTTTTGATACAACAGCAAAAGAAAAAAAATAAACAGGTGGGATTGCAGCAAGCTGTAAAGTTCTGTTCACAAAAAAAAAAATCAACAAATGAAAAGCAATCTACGGAATGAGAAAAAGTATTGGCAAACTATATATCTCTGACAGTAGGTTAATATCCAAAATGTAGAAAACATTCATACAACACAATAGCAAAAAACCCAAACAAAACAAAAACAAATAATCAGATTAAAAAATGATGAAAAGACCTGAATAAATATTTCTCTAAAGAAGACATACGAATGACCAACAGATATATGAAAAGGTGTTCAACATCTCTAATCATCAGAGTAATACAAATCAAAACCTTAACCTGTTAGGATGTGCTTATTATTTTAAAAAAATCAATTAAAGATAATAACTGTTGGTGAGGATTTGGAGAAAAAGGAACCCTTATGCACTGTTGGTGGGAATATTTGTTGATTCAGCCACAATAGGATTCAGTATGAATTCTTCAAAAAACTAAAAAATAGCACTACAATATGATCCAGCAATCCCGTTTCTGGATATATATCCAAAGGTAATGAAATCAGGATCTTGAAGAGATATATGCAACTCCATGGTCATTGCAGCATTATTCACAATAGCCAAGACATAGAAACAACCTAATGTCTATCAACAGATTAATTGATAAAAAATTGAGATATACATACAATGGCATACTATTCAGCCTTTATAAATAAGAAAATCCTACCATTTACAACAAAATGAATGAACCTGGAGGGCATTATGCCAGGTGAAATAAGCCAGACACAAAAAGACAAATACTATGTGATACCACATTACATATATGAGGAATCTAAAATAGTCAAACTTACTGAAGCAAAGGCTAAAATGGTGGTTTAAAGGGACTGGGGAGCAAGGGAAATGGGTACGTGTTGGTGAAAGGATATAAAGTCTCAGTGATGCCAAATAAATAAGTTCTGAAGATACTAGTGCCTATAGCTAATAATACCATATATTTAAAATTTGCTAAGAGGGTAGATCTTATATTAAGTGTTCTTATCACCAAACAACAATGACAAAGAAGAAACTTTAGAAAGTGCTGTATATATTTATAGCCTTGATGGTAGTAATGTTTCACAAATGTACACTTAACTCATCAAGTTGCATGTATTAAATATGTGCAATTTTATGTCAATCATAACTCAATTGTTTAATTAAAAAACCTATATTGTCTTCAAAATAATAAAATATTTTAAGAAAATGATTAAGGAAAATCACCAATTTCCTTTTTGGGGAGAAATCAATATTTATGGTATATCCTTGATCCTGACTTATCTTTAACCCCACCATTTTCTCTGACAATCAGATTATACTATTATTGGCTTTTTGAAAGAACAAGTAACTACTGTGTAATTACAGACTATGTCTCTCTCAGGAGCAAAGTGGACTGAGGGTCCTTGTCTTATGGCATACAAGATTTGAATGTTCTTTACAGCCCTGTATTCTCTTTCTGAAGTCTTCCTCTCTGTTTGGTAATTTAAGTAGTGTGAGGGAGGAAAACTGATAGATCCAATTGCTGAAGCAGACAGAGTGTGGACATGCAGTGTCAGGTTCATGCCATAACTGGTGATCACACTTCCACAGAGCCTTGCAACACTTCTTTTAATCCCAGCAGGCCCTCCCTTGGGCAGAAACAGCAATTATGTATAGAGGTTTTCAGATGTAAACAAATATTCATGGGGGACTGATTTATAATCAGCCAAGTCATTTCATTTATGTCTTGCATCAAATTGTTATGAAGGTCTCTGATCAGCGAAATTGAGCACATTCATTTACTGTCTCGGCAAGTGTTTTTAGAGCTTAGGTAAATTTCTCTTCTCCTTTAGAGATATGACTGTATAGTATATTTAAAGTTCTGACAACACTTCAGAAATAGAGCATATCTTAAAAATAACTCTATATCTCCTTTTGTACTCAGCTCAAGTACACTGGTGTGCATTTGGCCATTTTCCATTGCTATTATTCCTTATGACTCAGAGCCATATGCCTGGAAAGGGATAACATAAAAAACTATATTTTTACAGGAACTTTGGTGGTATTCTATTGTTTCTCTGTGTCTGTCTCTTATTTACATGCTTCAGCAAATTCTTAAAATGATGACAGCTGAAAGAATAATTTTTAAAATTTGGAGAAAAGACATGCTCAAAAGTTTATATAGAATAAGTTAAAAACCATAATATCATTTATTTCTGCCATTAGTTAGTGTGAAACAAAAACTGTGAAAATGAATGGATAGATGTGGAAAACATGGGTTACATAGACCAAGGGATCCTGAACCATTAATACCTTCAGTATGCTTGTCCCACTCGAAACTTCATAAAGCCACCACTCTATTTAAGAGCTGTGGGCACAATTTCTATTGAAAACACGGAGAATTGCTACGCAGTTAGGATGAAAAGAAATTAGTGAAATCCTTAAGAATAGGTGTATAAGGTATTATCAGAAAAAGAAAATATGCAGGAAAAATTCAAATCATTAGGCAAGCAGTCTGTGACTGATTATTAAGCTGTGAATCAAAGTAGAGAGTAGTCAGGGAAAGTTTTTTGGGAAACTGAGGACTTTAAGGAGTCCTTGAAAAGAAGTAAGATTTCAGCTTCATGGGGAAGTTAGGAATTGTGCTAGGACTGAAGGATATGGACCTTGATTCAAGTCTCACCTTTCTCATGCTAGCTACATAACCTTGGGCAACTTTATTTTATTTATTTAACACTCATATAAAATTCCATATGTGAAGGCACTGTACGGAGTGCTTTGCTAATATTGAACTCACTTAAGCCTTATAAAATTGTAGAAAGTAGGGAGTATTATTATCCTTATTGTTACTGAAGAGGAAACTGAGAAAGAAGTAAATTAAATAACTTGCCTATGACCACCCAACAAACAAGTGGCAGAGCCAGGGTTTAAATCAAGCAGATTGGGTCCAAGTTATGCATTTAGTCACCTCAGTAAGCTATAATTTGCCCAGCTATTTATTTGTTTATTTTCTTATTGTTCAAGTACAGTTTTGCCCATTTTCCCCCCATCACTCCCCTCTCCCCCCACCCCCGACCCCACCCCCTTTGACTTTGTCCATGAGTCCTCCTTTTATGTTCCTTGACCACCCTCCCCCTGTTTCCCCCATCTTCCCTTTCCACTTCTCCTCTGTTCACTGTCAGTTTGTTCTTCACTGCAATGTCTCTGGCTACATTTAACTTACTTGTTTGTTCTGTTGATTAGCCTCCACTTATAGGTGAAATCATACATTACTTGTCTTTTACCACCTGGCTGATTTCACTCAGCATAATGCTCTCCAGATCCATCCATGCTGTTGTGAATGGTAGGAGCTCCTTCTTTCTTTCTGCTACGTAGTATTCCACTGTGTAAACGTACCATAGTTTTTTGATCCACTCATTTACTGATGGGCATCTAGGTTGCTTCCTACACTTGGCTATTGTAAATTGTGCTGCTATGAACATTGGGGTACATAGGTTTTTTTGAATTGGTGTTTCAGGATTCTTAGGGTATAATCCCAGTAGTGGCATTGCTGGCTCAAAAGGCAGTTCCATTTTTAGTTTTCTGAGGAAATCCAAACTGTTTTCCACACTGGCTGTACCAGTCTGCACTCCCACCAACAGTGCACTAGGGTTCCCTTTTCTCCACATCCTTACCAACACTTGTTAGTTTGTTGATTTGTTTATGATGGCCATTCTGATTGGTGTGAAGTGGTATCTCACTGTGGTTTTTTATTTGCATCTCTTTGATGGCTAGTGGTGCTGAGCATCCTTTCATGTGTCCCTGAACCCTGTGTATTTCCTCCTTGGAGAAGTGTCTGTTCAGGTCTTTTATCTATTTCTTAATTGGGTTCTTTATCTTCCTAGAGTGTAGTCATTGCCTAGCTTTTCTGATGATTAGTTTTCCAACTTATAAAATATAGAGGCAATAATTACTTTTGGCCTTAGTATGAGGAATAAATTAGTTAAGATCAGAGAAAGTGCCTGGCACAAAGAAGCACACAATAAAAATCTACCTTTTTCTTAATTTCCTCTCTCTTGGAAATTCAGCTTTCTCCTGGTTCTTGAACTGAATCCTGCCTTGTAATTTTCTTGAATGTGTATTGCCTCTGTTATTGGATCTTCTACTCCTGCTTGATTGTCCAGTGCCTATTGTTATATTCCACTTGTTTTTTGAGTACTTTCTTAGTACATGTTATGTTGCCAGTATCAAGTGCTTGCCCTACCCTATGAAGCAGGACAACATCCAGTATATAACCCTTCATAGTCAGTAGCTTTTGAGCCATACCTGGTATGTGCAAGATTGCATAGACTGGAAGTATTTGGAGATTTCTGTCCACTACAGGTACTTATTTACTCAACGGGTACTTCATAAACATCTGTTGATTGTGTGCCTGGTCCTGTACTATATGCTGTATGGTACATAAAATAATACAGAAAAGAAAATAAAACAGGATAAAGGGAGTAAGGGAAGCTGAAGGGGTAATGATGTTCTGTGCTCCATCCAGGGACCCAGGCAGATGCTGCTTTGGCTGGTTGTAGCCCAAGGTAGCCCTCAGGGTGCCTCCAGATGCCCTTTCCCTCCTTTCTTCTTAGCACCATTTAGTTATCCTTCATCTGCTAGCTTGCATGTTCCAGCTTCCAGAAGCTAAGTAATTTGATAAAAGTAATCTGTGATAACATGTTCATCCAGCTAACAGGTTAATGTGTTATTTTTCCTGGATAATTTGTTCATTTCAAGAGGGTTTTTTTGAAGACATTAAGTCATTATGGCAGGAGTTTTCAAGTCTCATGCAACCTGCAGAGTAAGAGTGTCCTTACACCACCTAGGATTTCAGTATTAGCCTCTTTCTGGTTTCCATAGTTATTTACGAAGTCTCTGTGGTATCAGAGCCATTGTCATACACCTTTTATTATGTCCTACTTAAGCTTTGATCAGAGAGAAAATGCATGATCCTTGTCTTTTTTTTTATTTTTGATGCATTCTCCCTGGACCCATGAATAAAATTCTCCTGATCACAAGATAAGTTGATAAATGGGCTATTTGTACATGGATAAAAATAACCAGCATTCATGATTTGGTAGGCAACATTTTAAGTGTTTTATCTAATGTTATCTTATTTAATTCTCACCACAAACCCCGTGAACTAGGTACTATCATTTCCCCTACTTTTCAAACAAGTAACTGTGCCACAGAGAGGGTCATTCGGTCAAGGTCACACCCTAGTAAATAAATGTAGGCAGTGTTTATTTATACCAATCTGAATCTCAGGTTCAAGTCCCCCCTTCCTGCATAGCATCAGCATATAGACCAGCTACAACCATCAGCTCATAGAGACTCACCATTGAAGCACATATCCAGAATATTGCAACCATGTCCCTATTTGACAGGGTAGAGACAGGCCACTAATCTGTCACTTTGACCTTGCTAACAGAAGCCCAAGTTACTGTGGGGCTGATAACACCTTCTTCCTTTCTGTGTTGCACAAGACTGACAAAGAAATGCCTCTCAAACCATCCTTCATCCACTTCACTCCAAAAATGAAAAGAATGCTTAAACTTGGTGACTACTCTGAAAATTTGATAAGAAATAGTTGAATTATGAGAAACCTTATTTTCTGTAAGTAAAAAGATTTGCCAACTTACCTCTGTATCATGACTAGAACCAAACCATTCTCTTCTTTTTCCCTGATAGGCCATCTGACTTCCTGCCTCTAAGTCAATGTGCACACTGAGCCTCCAAATCTGCAATGCCCTCCACCTTCTCTCACTGATGGAGTACTTACTATGTGCCAGGCACTGTACTTTGAAAACTTTGTCATATTTACTCTTACAGTAGACAGGCATACCTTGGAGATACTGTGGGTCTGTTTCTAGGCCACCACAATAAAGAGTCACACAAATTTTTTAATTTCTTAGTGCATATAAAAGTTATGTTTACAGCACACTGTAGTCTACTAAGTGTGCAATAGCATTATGTGTAAAATTATGTATACCTTAATTAAAAATACTTTATTGCTAACAATTGTTAACCACCATTTCAGTCTACTGTAAAAATCGTCCCCAGAGACTTGCTGAACTCAGGGTTACCACAAGCCTTCAACTGGAAAACAAGACAAAACAACAATATCTGCAGAATGCAATAAAGAAAAGAACAATAAGACAAGGTATAACTGTATGCTACAAGGAAGTTTCTAGAAACACATGCATTTTAGATATGAGGATAGTGAGAGAGATTAAATAAATTACCCAAGGTTATTATACAGGGGTGGGCAAAAGTAGATTTATAGTCGTGAGTAAGCAAAACAGTTTATTCTTGTATTATTATTTATTCTTATATTATATTTTTAAGTATGAACAACTGTATAATTTTGCCCACCACTTTATTTACAATAGGTTTTTTTTTTTTTAGCTCTTGCTCATTCTCTGCATTTGTTCAATACATTTAGTATGATTTCATGTTTTATGATTAAGGATACCCATTCATACCGATATTAACTTCACAATATCATGAATGGAAAATACAAGATTGTAATTGTTGTATTACCATGTTGCATAGAGGTTAGGGCATGTTTTAGCATGACTAAAAATAAGATACTTAAAAACTTTAAAATTGGAATAGCAAGGGTTTCCTACACATGTGAATGTAAATCTTTCATATTTATGCTCATTTTTCTTTCTGTAATGATAAATTCAATGGAATTAATATATGAAATGCTTTCCACTCAATATAGTTTAGAGTTTTGCAGAAGCATTTGATTTGGCCTTTGGCATGCATAAATAATTAAAAGATAATTCAATTCATGTGCTTATTTAAAAGGAATTAAAAATAATGAATTTAGCTCATTCACTCAAATTTTAAAAAATTAATCTTTATTGTATTTTCCATGACCATTTAGTCCCCTTATACCCCCTCCTCCCAGCAATCACCACACTGTTGTCCATGTCCATGAGTCTTTTTTCCTTTTTGCTCAATCTCTCCACCCCCTAACACCCACCCAACTATCTGTCATCTACTCTCCATTTATGAATCTGTCTCTGTTTTGCTTGTTAAAATAAAACCAAAGCAATGTTTTCTTCAATGGATAAAACAAATAAAATACATTTCTGTCCCATATTTTAGCCATTCCAAAAACAGAGTCACAAAAAGAGCTAAGAAGCATAAAAAGTGAAGGGGGCAAGAGAAGAAACAAAAGAGAAAGCTGTAACTAGCTGCAAACTTGCGTCCCAACATTTGTGTGTTTATTCTCAGCTGGTCTGTTCAAACCCCACTGCGCACCAACCCTAGTTCTCCATGTGGCTTCTGTTTCCTCTCCAACAAGATAAATTGGCCAAACTGCACACACAAGTGTGCATTGGTGGGAAAGTAACTGTTCACAGAATGAAGGTGGTTCACAGAACAGCTAGAGTCGATGATAAAAACCATCAATTCTCCTAAAAGAAAATAAAGATAAACAAGATCTCTCATATTGAAGAGGTGAATATGTTCACAAACCAAGGAACAGTGATCCACTTTAACAACCCTAAAGTTCAGACAGCGAACACGTTCGCTATTATTGCCACACTAAAACAAAGCTGCTGACAGCAATGCTACCCAGCATCTTAAACCAGCTTGGTGCAGGCAGTATGAACAATGAAAAGATATTGGTCTAAGCTCTTCCCAAACAATCTGTGGATGGAAAAGCACCACTTGCTCCAAGAGAGGACTATGGTAATGAAGTTCCAGATCTTGTGCAGAATTTTCATGAGGCTTCCAAAAATAAAGCAAACTGAATTGAGTCAGCTTCTGAATAAGATAAAATTGAAGAAGTTACTGGAAACTGCTATTTTATATTATGACTCTTTTTCATATTTGCTTATGGATCTGATAAAATCTACATCTCTAATATTTTTAAGCACAAGCCCCCTTGGACACTGCAGCTTTTCTCAGTTTTTGCTTAGGAAAAAAATCATTCTTTGCAGCTAATTAAGCTGAAGAATCCTGGGAATAAACTTTGAAGCTGAGATTGATAAAGTTTTTGCCTACTAAAAGAGAGAGAGAGAGAGAGGGAATAGTGAAAAAGAGAGAAAGAGATGAAGGACCAGAGAAATATTTGTAGAAGATAAAATACCAGATGTTGAGAAACTCAAAGGAAGATAGAAATAAATGACAGAATATGAGAGAAATAGAAATAGTTTATTTAAAATAGAGGTATAATTCTCACATTGAAATATATCTTCATTTGAATACTGTTTAATAAAAGCAGATTTTCAAAATAATAATAAAATTTAAAATTTCCCCAGTATGAGCTTAAAAAAATACCTAGATGTAAATCTTTGGGCTCTCCTGATCATTATCCTTATGAATTCTCTTGGATGGAATCAAAGTGAAAAAATAATTTTGCATTATTACCTTTTATTAATGTTAAGCAATTTTCTGTTTATCTACATTGTTCAAATTATTTCATTGCATTAATATATAATAAGTAGCTCAATCATTCCTCTCTTGTTAGATATTTAATTTGCTTTAAAGCTTTTGATATTCAAACTAAGGTATTTTTCCTTCTTTTGAATTATTATCCAGGATTGGGAGGCCTGGTTCCAGCACTATGAATATTTTTATGATTCTTGACCTAGTTTGCAATGCTATCAGCAACTCCAGTGAGCCTGTTCTTCCAGAGTCTGTACAATATTATTTTGTAAATTATTATTTTTGTCAATTAAATGAACTATCAAATGGTGTATCCTAGTTGGAACAATATCTGTTTCTTCTAGATGTGATGATAACTTTTCAATATTTGTCCTTTGGGAATCTGGTAATGGTCTTGTAAATTTGTAGATCTTCTGCATACAGTTTAGATGCTATTTATTAACTGACAATCTTCCTAGCATTTATACCATTTAATCTTAGTTTTGATAATGGTTTTACATTTTTGTATTATGTTGTACTCTCTGACCAGAATTTTCTTTGCCATGTTTTCTATTACTTCAAAACTTTAAAGATCCCCAAGGTTGAGTTAAATACTTCAGCCTATTCTTAATATATTTTTAAATTTTCCTTAAATATTTAGTTTTTTAGTCCATACAGAAAGAATCATTATATATGGTAAGAGGTAAAAGTTTACATTACTTCCTCTACATATTTTGACCAGTGAATTTACTTAATAATGAATACTTTCTCCATTGATTTGTTCTGCTTTGTTCATGAAACACTCATTTTACACTTTTATTAGAGCCTTTTTCTAGTCTAATTATCCTGTTTACTAATCAATATTTCTGATTTGTGTCAGAATTCTGCCACTTCATCTAGTTTTGATTTATAATGTATCCTAATATTTGATATCCCTTTAGGCTTTTGCTTCTCTATAGAGTCATGTACAATTGTTACTACAAATTACTGTGATATAATTTTTGAAATAAGAGGGATCTCTGCATTTGAATTGTTTACATCTCTAAGTCAACCTGTGAAGAAGTATCAGTTTCATACTATATCTTCCATTCATAAATATAGTATGACTACATTTATTCAGTATTTTTTTCTGCCATTAAGGTTTCATATTATTTCTTTTTCTCACACCTTTGTGTATAAATTTACTTATCCCCATGCACTTCAATGCTTTTGCTTTTTTATAGATGTTACTTTTTATCCTTTGGGTTGGCTTAATGGTAGATATTTTATTGGCTTTCAAAGACTTATCTTGCATTTCGTGAATTTGCTGAACCCTGTAGTTTTGTCTAATCACTTTAAGCTGTCTCTGGTTTTTCTAGGTATATACTACTATTCTCTGAAAATGATTTCTCTTTAATTTCTTACTTCTGAATATTTTCAAACATGAAGGCATGTTTGCATGCCTTATTACCAAAACAAGAATATCTCAGAAGTACTAAACTTATAAATGAATAAAAGCTCCCCTGTTTTGGTCCCATTTTTATGGGAAATGGTTTTGTTTTTCTAATAAGTAGGAAATTAATTCTTTGTTTTTTGAATATATGCATTTTATCATGTTAAAGAGATGGTTCACTATTTCCATATTTTAAAATGTTAACCATAACAAAGGGTTGGGTTTCTATCAAATGCCTTTTTTGCAGTTTGCTAAGGTGATTATTTTTAAACCATATGGATTGATATTATTGTCTGAAATCATCTTTACATTTCTAGAATAAATAATAATTGCTTGTGGTTTAAAATTATTTGAGTAGGTTTCTGTATTTTATTGGTAGAATTTTGATTAAAATGCCCACATCAATGAGAGGCAGTATGCCATACTACAAGGAGCAAATGTCTGAGTTCAAATCCAGTTGGACCCCCATAATAGCTCCTGGTTCTACCATTTAATAGCTTTGTTACTTTAGAAGAGCTTCACTTTCTTTTATTTCACATGGAAATATAATAACGTATACTTTATAAAGATTGTTCTGAGGATCAAATGAGCTAACTTGTGAAAATGTTTCTTAGTACAGTGCCTGATATGGAGTATTTCCACATTATTGGTTGCTATTTTAATTATTATATTCCTAAGTGATAATAAGTCATTTTTATATCATTCTTACATTTTGTATTATTCTTATGTTTTTGCATCATTTTTTTATCTGTATCATTCTTACCATATTTCACTCTTGGGATAATTTTAAGAAATATACCATACTTTTCAATACTCAAGGAAAATTTGTATAATATATTCTCCAAAGGTTTAAGTGGGAAAATCATGTTATGCATCCATCAGACTTAAGTGTGTTTTAGAGGATGATTCTTTAACATATTCCCTGTTTTATTCTGTGTTTATTCAACATAACATATTTCCTGTTTTCTTCTGTGTTTATTCAACATGTTCAGAAAATTCTGGTAATTTTGTGAAAGAAAAAAAGTATGAATTTCAGATTTTTTTACAACATGAAAATTTTTGATTAATTTATTATCTATGCTTGCAATTATTTCAACATATAAGCAGTTATGAGATTCCCTTATTCCTTCTTGTGTAAGAAATATAGTCTGTCTCATTTTACAAAAGGATTTCTTTGGAAGCCAACATTTATTTGACTGTATAAACCTTTTTCACAAGTAGATTCTGCTTTTTTCTGTTTATTTAACCAGAACCTCTGTGTGAACACCAAACCCCTAATTGTTAAATCTGAATGAAAAAGACTTTTAAGAAATTGATTAGTGATCAGTATCTGCAACTATTTAAACATCCATATATACCCAGAAACTTCTGTACGGAGTGATCACAAATTCTGTTGTGGGGCTGCAGCCTGTGGAGCCATTGCTAGAATATAGCAGTATGAAATGGTGCCATTTGGTAATAGTACTAAGGTTGTGGGAATAATTCCACAGGTTCAAAAGAGGATTAAGTTCCTTCCCCTTTTGTGCATAGCATGATCTTTCCTGTCTGTTCAATAATATCTGTTGACTTCCTTTTAAAAATTAAAAAAAATAGGTTATGGGCTTTAACAAAGGAATGAAAGTATGATTCTGATAGAATATATTGAGAATTGAAAAACCCTTGCAAACCATGATGTACTGATGTATGAGAGAGCTTAACTTGTCACCAATCCAGCATCTTCAAAAACACAGCAGCACTTGTTTAATTGTGGATTACGATAATCTTTTTGTTATTAAACCATTATATAACCTTTAGTATTCTTTCCTGTCTCAACGTTAATTATATTTATTGGAAGAATATGCCACTTAAGAAGCTGCTACATCCTAACCTGTACTCTCAGCCTTACATTTGTATGTATAAGTTCCCATTTCAAGCATTAAAACATAGTGAGACCATAGCACATATTCCCCAAGTGTGTTTAAGTGTTTGCTTACATGCCTCTATTTAGTTGACCCCCTAGGGGAGATAGACAGCACTGAAAATTTAAACCCAAGTGTTATGAGGCATTAACCTTTGAAAATCCATCAGGAAAAGTGGTTCTGAGACTATCCCTAAAAACAATGGAAGCACCAGTGTTAAGTATTCTGAGACTATAATGTACATACATTGTTTTAAGAACTCATGTAGTGAATCAGTCAGTATACAACTTGATTTTTCCTGGGTCATGCCCCCCAATTATGCCTAAGGGGAAGAAAAGAAAAGAAAATGTTAGCTAGCTCTAACCACTCTACTAAAGTGGAAAGTAATTCCAAGGTGAGTCCACCCCAGAGAGCAAATGAGTCCTTTTAAAATGCAGAGGGGAGGAGACAGCAATTTCCTACCACCTTTGAACACACTCTCTAGTGACCTGGTTGTATGAAAATTTGCCTAGCTTCATTTATGCAGGTCATACCACCCCTGGATAAAAGGAGCACTGTTACCAAGATAAATTTGCTTATAAGGTTCCTCTCCTCTCCTGTATGAAAAAGAAAGAATAATACAGTCTAACTTGCAACGTTTGCTGGTCAGAAATTTCAATCAAGTTCAATTCTGGTCAAGATGGCGGCATAGGTAGGCATGGCTTGCCTCTTCACACAACCACAACAAAATTATAACTAAAATATAGAACAACCATCACTCAGAACCCTCAGAAATTGAGTTGAATGGAAGTGTGACAAATATGGAATTAAAGAAACCACATTCATTCAGACTGGTTGGAGGGGCACAGATGCAGAACAGGTTGGTCCCTCACCCATGTGGAGTGGATAAAAACTTGGGAGGGATATCTCGGGAGCAAGGAGTACCAGCCCCACACCAGACACCCAACCCAGAGTTCCAGTGCAAAGAAGAGAAATCCCCATAATTTCTGGCTGCAAAAACCAGTGGGGATTGAGTCAGTGGAAGAAACTTCTGGAGCCCCAAGCAGTGCCTCTCAAAAATTCACACACAGACTCACCTACTGAGACTCATTCCCTCTGAACTCAAACACTTGGGGTAGCAATGTGAAAGCCCCAGTGTTATACAGGGAGGAACTGAACTGTCTAGCATCAAAGCGAGCAGAGGCCATTGTCCCCTTTCTAAACCCTCCCTCCACATGGCCAGTAAGCTGGTACCGTATCTGAGACTCCATCATCCTGGCTAACACTGTTTGACCTGCGTTGGAGATCCCCAGAGACTCTGTCCCATCCAATTTATGGGCACACCCAAACTGCTTTTCCATATCAATGGTTGGTCTTGGTTCAAGCTTCACAACTTCCCAAATCCTCTTAAGCAAGCAACAGCTGAGCCACAGGCCTGGCACTAGCAGCATCCAAACTAGATTCACAGCTGGCTTTGCCTGGGAATCTCTAAGGCCAGCACAAGTAGCTGCCATCTCAGATTGCTTTATAATGCAGTCAGGGTGCCCCAGGCAAAACACAGATGGAGGCTGACCTTGACCCATACCAGCCGGGAAACCCCAGGGCCAGTGCACCCAGTGGATAGCTATAGGCCATCTCAGAGCACCATCCTGCTCCAGCACAGCTGATCCACCATGGAGGATAAAGGTTGGTGATAAGTGGTCACAGCCAAACCTTGCTGCTGACTGGCCTAAGTAAATCCCTCCCATTGATCCACCAACAGCAATCAAGGCTCCACTACAAGAGGAGGGTGTACTGAACCCACATGAAGGGTGCACCTTAACTACCCAGCTTGGGTGACAAGGGAGGCTGTGCCACTGGACCCTACAGGACACCTACTACATTGGCCACACTACCAACACACAGAGTCAAAGAAACTCTACCTAATACATGAAAACAAACACAGGAAGCCTGCCAAAATGAGGAGACAAAGAAAAATGGCCCAAATGAAAGAACAATCAAAACTCCAGAAAAAGAGCTAAATGCAATAGAGATAAGCAACTTATCAGATACAGGGTTCAAAAATACTGGTTATAAGAATGCTCAAGGAACTTAGGGAGGACCTCAGCAACATAAAAATGATTCAGTCAGCCCTGGCTGGTATGGCTGAGTGGATTGAGTGTCAACCTGAAAACCAAAGGGTCACTGGTTTGATTCCTAGCCAGGGCACATGACTGGGTTGTGGGACAGGTCCCCTGCAGGGGGCTTGAGAGAGGCAAACACACACTGATGTTTCTCTCCCTCTCTTTCTCCCTCCCTTTCCCTCTGCCTAAAAATAAATAAATAAAATCTTTAAAAAATGATTCAGTCAGAAACAAAGGATTCACTAGTTGAAATAAAGAACATTTTACAGGAAAACAACAGTAGAGTGGGTGAAGCCAAGAATCAAATTGATAATTTGGAACATAAGGAAGGAAGAAACAATCAGAACAAGAAGAAAAAAGAATCCAAAAAAAATAAGGATAGTATAAGAAGCCTCTGGGACAACTTCAAGCGTTCCAACATTCACATCATACAGGTGCCAGGAAGAGAAGACAAACAGCAAGAAATTGGAAATCTATTTGAAAAAATAATGAAAGAGAACTTCCCTGATTTGGTGAAGGAAATAGATATGCAAGTCCAGGAAGCACAGAGAGTCCCAAACAAGATGGATGTGAAGAGCCCACTCTGAGACATGTCATAATGAAAGGTCATAATGCCAAAGGTTAAAGATAAAGAGAGAATCTTAAAAGCAAGAATAGAGAAGCAGTTAGTTACCTACATGGGAGTTCCCATAAGAATGTCAACTGATTTCTCAAAAGAAACTTTGCAGGCTAGAAGGGATTGTCAAGAAATATTCAAAGTCATGTAAAGCAGAGATTTATAGCCAAGATTGCTCTACCCAGCAAAACTATCATTTAGAACTGAAGGGCAGAATAAGAGCGTCCCAGACGAGAGAAAATGAAAGGATTCCATCATCACCAAACCATTATTGTATGAAATGTTAAAGGGGCTTATTTTTAAAAAAGAAGATCAAAACTATGAACAATAAAATGACAAAAAATACAAATCCATCAACAATTGAATCTAAAAAAACAAACTAAGCAAACAAGAAGAGCATAGACAGAATCATGGATACAGAGAGGGTTTTGATGGTTACCAGATGGGAGGGGGTGTGGGGAAATGGGTAAAGAGGTGAGGGGATTAAGAAGCACAAATAAGCAGTTGTAGAATAACCATGAGGATGTAAAGTACAGTATAGGAAATGGAGTAGCGAAAGAACTTATACGCTTGACCCATGAACAGTGGTGGGGGATTGCCTGAGGCAGTGGGGGTGCTGGGTGGAGGGGGTACAAAGGTGAAAAAGTCAGGACAACTGTAATAACATAATCAATAAAATATAATAAAAATTTTAATCAAGAGACAATGTTGAAACTATGCTGTCCTGAGAACTAGCCAATCAACCTATCTATGGCCTTAAATTTATTATCAAACAATTGTTTCAGCAATGTAATAACAATGAAATTAAGCCAGTTTGTATGAGATTAGGGAAACCCAGAGTATACTACAGGAGATGTGGTTTGCAATAGTGGACAGAGGTAGACAACTGATGTTGACCCAAGTTACGCTTAGCATAAAGACTCCTTTGTTGACTCACTGTGATAAGAGTTCGTTATTTGTTAGATCGCTGGGTATAAAGTTATATAATTCAGCCTTGCCCTTCTCTCCAGACTATTGTGGTAACCAATATCTCCTATTTTACCTATGGTAGTTCCTGGATTGCTAAAGGCACTTCCTATATGTCAGCCATATTTGACTTTTAGAGTACAGTAGGTGATTTGGCAAGTCAAAGGAAAGTGGGGTGGGAAGAGGTGGTTTAGAATTAGAGTTTTTCTTTTCTTTTTTTTCCAAATAACCAGAAATACCTGGCTTCTGTTTGACTTATGCTAAGTTTCTAACTATTACTACAAAAATAACAGACACTGCCCTGCACATTGTCCTGAAAACTTTCACAATACATGTCGAATGCCATAGGCAGTGGGGTGGGTGGTGTTTCTGAATTATTTAAAGGGCAGTTTGTGCCAGCGTTCTCCTTCCAAGTATTACGACCCTGCTCCTATTATCTTGCATTTAACAAACAGAGATTGATTTCTTGCCTCAAATTAGCTGGACAATTCCTTTTGGATCAGTTTGGCATGATTAAAAATATACATACTTAGCCTGAGAATTCACCCAACTCCACGACCTAACTGCTACTTAAATAGCTCCTGTGATGTTTTTGCACTTCCGGCAGAGCACGTAGAAATTTGTACAGGAGGTGAAGCAGTTCATTGCAGGAAAGAAGCCCATGCACTATTATGAGCTTGTCACAGAGAATCCTGAATATGTGTTTGTTATCAACTACAACTGTCCTCATAAAATTAAATAAAGCATGCGTTCAGTATTGTAAGGCTCCAGTTAAGGGACAGCTGGTGTTCTTATTACACTTGCATTAAATTGAACTTATAATTTAGCTGTCCGGATGCACATTTTAAAATAAAAATGTAAAATTGCACTTGCTTTGTTTATGTCTTATTCAAAAGTATCTGGAACTCTACCTTAGGGTTCCTTGTACTCTTCAAATCTCATTGAAGAAGGGGAACTATTTGCACATAACATTTACCTCTCAAAGATTCTTAAAGGGAAATAAAGGACTTGAGATTTATAGGAGAAAGAGGACCAAGGAAAGTAGCTGGTGAGTTTTCCTTTCTTTTCTTTCCCTTTTCCTTTCCTTTCCTTCCCTTTCTCCTCCACTCCTCTCTCCTCTCCTTTTATCCTTTCGTTTTCTTTTTCCTTCCTCCCTCACTTCCTCGTTCCCTCTCTCCCTTCCCACCTTCCCTTCCTTTATGTTCAATTTTAGTGTGAGCCGATACGTTTATTGACTAAAGTCATTTTAAAAACTACCTATTTCACTTTACCTGTATCCGAGATGACCATTAGCTTAGAGTTTGTAATCATGGTGCATTTCTTATTGGCACTTCAGTTTCTAAAGTTCTAGAAACTTTGCTGCACCCACCCCCATCCCAGGATGTGTGCAAGTTGCTGCTTTTTGCTTTTGTAAATCCTGAGCTTATGATTCCCCCGCCCTTCCTTTAAAAATGAAATGACAAAGAGCATTTGCATCGGGCGTTGGGCTGCCGGGTTTGGGGGAGAGGTGCCACACCCTCTGAGAATAAAACCTTTGTTGCACTCTGTGAGAACAGAGCACGAATGAACAAACCACAGAAAACATATATTTGGTGACGAAACAGCGTTCTACAGGGAGAAAGTGCCTGCACTCAGAGCATGATTAGGAGCACGACTTTTGGGCAACTTGAGGGAAGCAGCTAGCAAGAGGCAGAGGACAGTCACAGGGTTGGAACGGGCGCAGGGGCGGCACGTGGTCGAATTCCCGCCAGTCCGCAGCGCGAAGCCAGATGAGGGTGGCTGCAGCAATGCGAGGTGCACCGCGCTACCTGGCCTCGTGGGGCGAGGCCGGGAAGCTGAGGGCCGCTCCGTACTCCTATGCCAAGCGCAGGTGGGATGCGGGTAGAGTTTTGCAGGAGTTGCCTTTTTGGCGCCCAAAGTCCCCTCACTAGCGCCGTCCCCTTAGCGCGTCCTATATGGGGAGCCCTGGGCACCGGGAGGGCGGGCCAAGCACCAGGCCCAGGTTGCCGGTGTTGGTTGGCGGGATCAGCCAGGGGACAGCTGGTGGAGGGCACGCCTTTGACCCGGGCCAGGCGGGGTTTGGGCCCGGGTTGCCATGGCAGCCGTTTGCCAGGCGGGAGCCCCACGCCAGCCAGCCGCCGGGAGGGCGCTGGGGAGCTCCGACAGGCGCTCGGAGCGGACTGAACCAAGAGCATGCAAGAAGGGGGGAGGCCAACCCATGGCCCCTCTGCCCCCCAGCACGCCGGACTGCCCCCAGAAAGGGTCCCTGTGTTTTCGAGAAAAGAAAATATTATTTCTTCTGGGCCTGAAAATAGGCTTGCAAAAGCACAGAAGGGCAGGGGGCAGAGGGGAGCAGAGTGATTGTCATCTCCGTCCTGGAGTCCTCATGTACTTGTCTCTTGGCTTGGCATTTTATACCCGCAGCGGCCGACTTGGAACCCGGTTGCACGTCCCAGCCACGAAGTTATGTAGGTGGGGCGGGCTTTAATTTGCTTATATCTAATGATTTCAGAGCCTCTCTTTAAAATGGCGGCATTCAGTATACACCCCTGCTAAAGGCTCTCCTGGCACCTGGGCCACCTCGCGCAGAGCTGCTTTTGCTTCTGTAGCTAACAGATGGCATGTGCCGCTGTCGCTGCTGCTGTTTCTGCCGCTGCTGCTGCGAGCAGGACCTTTTAGCCTCTGGGTTTGCTCTAGCAGCATAAGGTAAGGCTGGAGATGAGTTGGGGTTCGTGAGAGTGGCTGCCTTCCTAGGACGTCTACGAAATAAAATGCCTTTTAAACTTTATTTTTCAAAATGGCAAATAGAAGAAAAGTAACCTTGCAACTTTGTTGCAATTTCGGGGCTTTGATCTTCCTCTTGTTCTTCCTTCCTTCCTTTTTTCCTAATTTCTTTTTATTCTATTTCCTCATATACAATATATAGTATATATAGTAATTTAAACTTCTTACATGGCATATCATCAGCTAATGCGTTTAACAACTAATTTCGTCCATGATCATATAATATCACGAACAGTGCCACAGCTTCCTTGCAGCCCTTGTCTTTTCCCGCTCTAGATCAACACGTTTGGGCAGCTTGCTTTTACTACCGGCATCTGAAGGACATGAGGGTAGATTTTAGCAGATTATTAAAAAAGGTAGCTTTACCTGTTAGCATTTGCAAACAGGCTTTTATGTTAAGAAAACGACATTAAATCAAGATGAGTAATGAAAGTAATTCATTTTTGTAGTTTTATCATTACTGTAGTAGATCTGTGTGTTTTTATATCTACAATCAGTTGATCGGTATATAGACAACAGTGAGAATGAATTTATTGTGTTGCTGTTTAATTAAGGAAGTGTGTTTTAAAGGAGTTCTTTTTTTCCTTAGATGTTCCTAAATTGCTAGTATTTGAAAATGGGCATGGACCCCCACAGCCCATCTCTACATATGTATTGTATTCATGGGAAAGCATGAATTAAAACAAAACTATTCTAAGATTTAATTTTGAAATGATACTGATATTTCTCTATCTTTACTCCCTGGTTTAATCAATAAGTCTTTGCCTGATTACTGATATAATGGTTGGAAAGGAAACTGTTAAAATAGGTGTACAAATGACTAGACATCAATGCTTTGTACAATTCATCCATGAGATTTTGTTTCCCCTCTGATGGAAAGTATACTGACAATAAGGCTTACCAGAGACCTCAGATTTTTCTGATTATATTCACATTTTCTCTTTTGCCTAGACAAATGTTTAAATACTTTTAAAAGTTGTTTTAAATTTTTCCCAATATACAATACTTTGGGGGGGAAGCCTTCATATTTATAGAAACTTCCCTAAACTTAGGCTAAAAGGACTTTTGCCCATAGCACAGCTGATATTATAATCCTCCTGTTCACTTCTTAACTTCTCCCCAAATAATGGAAGCTACCTGGCTGGCAGACTTTCCTGCCATTAAATTTAGCAAGCTTTTGGAAAACAGGGAAAGATATTGTTGAGCAACTATTAAAGAACTGTGCAGTTTTCCTGCCCAGGTACTATAGTGTGCCTAGAAAGAAAGAAGTGAACTGTTTACAATGGAATTTACTATAAAATAAATTTTGCATCAGCTTTTCAGAAGATTGTTGAGAGAAGTGTATGGGGTAATTCATTGTTTCACATCTGAAAGAAGAGTTCCTGCAAGTAGAGCAATAGATACTTGCAGTTTTGCAAGGGTTGGGGAGAGAGGTGACCAAAAGCAATTTCTCTCATTTTTTGTGATTACATATTTAGAACCCAATTCAGTAAACTTTGCTTCCCGATGTGCTTGCTGCCCTGTTTGCTGAGGTACTTTCGATTAAAATGCATCCTATGAAAAAAATGAAAATAATAAACTTCAGGGCCTGAATAGACAAGCTATAGTGTGAGAGATCTTGGAAGGAAATTTGGCCAGTTAACATTTTGCAATTTCATATAATGATGAGATTGGAGACCTTGTGTGAAAACATAAGTGAAGGACTTTGTAAAAATATTTTGAGAGACAATTAATATAGTACTGAGCTAGAGGTGGTGACTGCATGTTTTGTTCTACTTCTAAGATATACTTCATTTCTCTAATTTCTTTTGCTGCTTTTAGCACTCAGTGATTCCCAGGACCATAAAGTACTTTTTTCCCCTTAACTGTCCATGCCAGGCATTTTACAACAGCTGCTTTTAAGGGGGGATAAAACCTCTGATTATGAGCTGGTATCCAAAGTATCTTTGGTATTCCCTTGCACTCACCCTTTACCTAAGCAATGCTTTGCATAAAGTAGGTACTTAATAAATGTTGACTTAAAAATAAATAGTTTATAAACTCACAGAGGAGCAGATTTTGTGCATATCTTTCAATTTAAAAAGAAGACATTGTTGTGTACTTGCAAGAACCTAAAAATTTAAAGTAGATTAGAATGTACAATTCCTTAATTGCCTGAATTCTATTTGCCTCAAATGGGTTCTCTTGCTTCTCATTGTACTTCTAGGCACTTGTGTAATTCATCCTTTTGACCAGTAGGTGTACTATCATTGGCCTAGCTCTACGATATGAAAAAGTAATCACAACAGCTTGAGTTAAAAAGGGTTTTGTCTTTTGAGGCTGTACAGTACTGCACGTGCTGGAACAGTGACACTCTCTTGGCTGCTGTGCAGATGCTGACAATATAGTTTGAAGTACAGTTTTGTTCTAGGCCCACTTGTTTTTATATGTGAGAGGGAATGGAAGGAAGAAAAAGGTGAAAAGATTTTCATTCCTAAAATTTTAGACTTATTCTGCTTAAAATACAATAAATTCATGAAGGTGGCTGGATTTTTTTGTTTTGAAATAAATAATATTGTCTGTTAGGATTACAAACAAGGATTGGGGCAGAGCAGACAAGAATAAGTTACAGTACATGTTTGACAAGTAATTTGATCCTGTAATTAAAGTTAGATAATGGTCGCTGCCATGTTAAAACTATCGAATGTCTGAAAAAGCATGCAGGCTATGCTCACCTTTACTGCATCAAGATTCTTCCATGCTATTGGGTTTTCTCATAACAATTTCTAGTAGGTTGAACAGATGGATTTTCGCTCATTATAAATGTATGTGATGTCAAGAAAATAGAAATCAGAAGTTTTGTTTCTTTGTCGGATTTTTGTGCCTCTCCCTAGGTGTGATGCGGTTCTCACTTCAAAAATAGAAAGAAACCTGTGTCTCAGATAAAACGAGGTAGACATGTTTCCTCTATGAAAACAAGCTGTGTTTGGGAGCAAGTAGCTTAATTGCCAACCAACCAACCAATAAACAAACACAAATTATGACAAAAAAAGAAAGCAGTTAGATCTATATTGTTGTGGACTTTTAGATCTTAAGGGAACCACAGGGATCCATGGTATCCTATTCTTCCTAAATGGTTATATATAGCCTCAAGATAGCCAAATGACAATGTTGGAAAGGCAACTTTAAGAGTTAGGATAAATAAGCCATTGATTACATTATCAGGTGTTAATAATATCCACGTGACCTAATAGAGATCAGAAAAGATATATTTCCAGATCATTTTAGTACAAACACAATATAAATACAACATTTATTACTATTTTTTAAACAGAACTGTTTTTATTTTATTTTTTAAAAAGAGTTTATTTATTTATTATTAGAGCAAAAGAAGGGGAAGGGTCAAGTCAAGGAACATGTATAAAGCACCCGTGGACAAAGACAACTGGGTGTAGGATTGAATGTAGGAGGTGGAGGATGGGTAAGGCAGGGGACAGTAATGGGGGAAGATGGGGACAACTGTAGTTGAACAACAATAAAAAATAAAATAAAAAAATCTCTGAGGGGAAAATATCCATTATTTAGCTCTACTTCACAGTAAATTGAGTGACTCTTTTTAAAAGATTGGTGGGGAAAATAATATAACATGAAAAATGTTTTTATTTGAGAAATAAAGTACTCTTAATTTATCTGGTCACATACACACAACACATGCACATACATGCAGGCATATGCAAATTAGTTGTCATTTTAGAACAATTTATACAGCTATGCATTGATTTCTCCCTGGAGTCTTATAGAAAAATATCTATTCTTACAGCATTCCTCCCATTTTAAAAAAGAAAGAAAAAATGTTCACAGTAAACTACAACAAATATTTGCATTAAGCAATGTCTCTCAGGCTCAGCAAAAGAGATGGGGCTCTGAATGTTCAACTCAGGGCAGTTAACTTTCAGAAAAAGGATACATTGCTCAGAACTCAAGAAGAAGCACAAATGAAAGGAAACTTGATTAAATGTGTGTGTGTGTGTGTGTGTGTGTGTGTGTGTGTGTGTGTATGATATAGAGATGTAGATATAGATATGCACAATGTACCTGTGTATATGTATGCATATTATATATTACTCATATATATGCATATATATTATAAGTATACATGAACATGTATATTATGTATATTCACATACATATATGCATGGTATACAATATATATTCTATCTTTATGTGTATGGATTTTATTTATAATATTTATGTATTTATTTTATTTATAGACAGATAGGTGTTTATATTATATATATCTATGTATATGATGCTTTTCAAGAAACTCAAGCATAGTAATCCCAGAACTCATTACTTTTTAAAAAAACAAAGTGTTAAGGAAATAAAAGAAATTTGATTAGGATTTTAGGAATCAATTAGGCATGCTTGTTAAAATATTATGTCCACTCTCAAGCCGTACATACATCAGCATTAAGTTGGCTCATGAGTAGGAGTGATTTGTCTCCAATTTTAGTCAGGAGTTTACTATATTTTTTTAATGCTCCCCATGGGTGAACTACAATGACCCAGTAAGAAAGGGCTTCCAATTGAGAAAATCAGTCTAAACAGAAATTCAAGGGGTAGGCCCCTTGAATTAGAGAATTCCAGCAGGCCTTAGAACATTGGAGCATCCTAGAAACCGACTATTTGCCGGATCTTGTTTTCCATTTTGGATCACTCAGATAGGCTTAAAATCATCCCCATCAGATTCTTTGAATCCTGAGCTTCTTGGCATTGCCCAGAACTGGTGTGGAAATTTGAGAAAGCGTTCCCTGAATCTATGAGTAACTCTTTATTAGGCAGATTACTGGGTTTCGTTAGCTCATAGCCCTAGTGCCTAGCATATAGTAGTCTCTCAGTAAAAATTTGTTAATTGAATTGAAGAATAATTCAGTGTTTCTAACTTGGTCTTGTATTTTATGAGCATCATTCCCCTGACTTCATGTAGCAGTATGTCTGTTGCTTTTTGACAAAAATAATCAACAACAACAATAACAAAACAGACTACACTGGGTTGAATGTCTTGCTGGAGACCACAGGAGCAACTAACTAACAACTTCAGGGAAAAGCAAGCAATGTCAGACTTTGGGATAAGACCTCTAAGACTGGCCAGCAGCTATTTTTCTGTCGCCTGTAGCTCCATTTATTATATCTATTCTACATCCAAGGGAAATCAGTCTTCAACAAGAAGTTATGTAGAAAGAGTTCTTTAAACTGTTTCACCAGATAAAAAAGGAATGAAAATAAGAAATACTGTGACTTAGATGCCTCGTGCCATATATAGTTTAGAAAGTGATGAAGTCACAGACAAAAACCAGAAAGGACACTGGGAGCTGTCTCATTTTCAGTCAAACACTGATTGCCCATTTAGAGGTTGAATTTGCATAGGTTTTTATTTACCAAGATACAGGTATGAATAGTGCCTCTTTTTACTGTATCCAGAAAGCAAAGTCCACACAGTCGAAGAGACAAGAGCTGCCATTTCAGATCCACCACAATTATCTTTTGTGCCCAGAGAACCATCAGTCTTTAGGTAGAGCTTTTGCAGTCTCTCCTTATGTGGCAGTATGAAGAAAACAAACAAGGTTTTTTTTGGGGGGGTGGCTTGTTAGCAAAATGAGAGAGTGAAAGAATCAGAGGGCTTACATTTCACCTTTTGTTTTGTAGTCTTCAACCTTTACATGGGAAAACAAAACAAAGCAAAACAAAGCACTGTGTATAATATTAGCTTGGGCATGTATCTCATGGTATAATTCCTCAATTATTTAATGCTTTACAAACTGAGTAAATGAAATTGTCACATAATATTAATGAGGCTGATTTATTATGATTGGATTCATGAACTACATAGTCGTTTTTCTGAGTTCTATTAAAAATATTATAGAGACACATTCAACAAGACACACAGCACAGTGATGGAGATCACATTTCACCTCAGCGCCCAAGTGGAATTTGCATTTGTCCTCTGAAAAGTAGGCATTCAATAAATGGTCCAATTGTGGGTGCTATTTTGTTAAAGGGTGCATTGATGTTTTTCAAAATTCTTGGTGTCTGTGATCGATGAGGATACTGAAGAACAGGACTGTATTTCTTTTCAGACATGATTTTGGAAAAAATTTAAACTCTCAACTCCTTTATGTCAGCATTTTCCCTAAGTAACTGGATAGCATGAAGAAAAACCTTGTTAACTCACCCAAAAGTATGAAGTGAAAAAGAGTCCACATTATAGGATCACATTTTATGTCTAAGAGCTTCAAAATACAGAAAAACATGAGGGTGGGCAGAGGTGTTGCGTAATCTGATCTGTTTCATGAATGCTTACAGCAGCGGCCTCAGCTGTCCGCAGAGGCTATGTCAATAAGCATTCTTCTGGCTTTTTGAAGCTAGGGCCTGAACTGGACTCAGATTGACAGGGCCCCCAAAGGATGGCTTTTTAAAAAGTATTTATTTATTTATTTATTTGTTTGTTTGTTTTTTGAGAAAGACCTTTGGTTTTGGCTGAACTTTTGACTGGCCAACTAGCTGCCCTGCTACCATTAAAAATCCTCTTTCTTAGAAAGATAAACTTGGTTTGGCAGGGGAACTTACTTAGTTATACTGAGAGATTCAATGTAGCTATAATATGAGGGCACAATTCTTTTGTTTTCTGATCGAAACTCCCCTTCCAAAGATCTTTTTGTGACTGAGAAGATGACAGGCTGGAAAAATGCAGCATAGGGCATGACATTTTACAGTGCTGGAAAAAAAACAAGAATACCTCCATGCATTGTGGAGACTGTGATGATGATGATGAAGAAAAGGATCTAAAATGTACAACCACTTTGAGGTTTCATTAAGTTGTGTTGTGGGAATGGTGAGAGAGAGAGAGAGAGAGAGAGACTGACTCTAAGATTAGGTAGTTCCTCTTCTCATGAATATTGTAATCTGCATTTCTGTTTTACCAATCAGATGCATGAAAAGTGTGGTTTTGAATATTGATTTTAAATTAACAGGTAATAGTTAGGTTACCTAATATCTGATTGTAAACACTTTTATTTTTATTAATGGAGTCTATTGTTTTATTTCTTAAAATGCAGAAGTTGAAGGGACTTGTTATGTGACCTGTACAAAGTAAAAATTTTTGGCAAAAGTTACATTTTTCACTTTCAAGCCTAGATTATATAATAGTCTTACTATTGCCTTCCATCTATCCCCAAGCAAATTTTTGTAATATTTTTAGCTATGAAAACAGTTCAGACAGAGACACTCATAAATGGTGACAAGAAATGACAGGAAATACTGGTTGCATTGGTCTCCTTCATAACTTAGGGAGGCCACAGCTGGCTGATTTGCTTTTAACTTCCTGTTTGGGGGCTGTTTGGGTCAAAAGTAACAGTGTTTTCCATAAAGACTTTTTTTTTTTGCTTTATTTTGTATGGCTACAATAAATCTGTCACTGGACTGCGTGTTTTGTATATTTTATGGACTATATCATGTGGTTTGAGTTTAATTTGGAAGCCAGTGCTTTTACAATCAAGATTCTACACCCCCCCAACAAACACACACACACACACACACACACACACACACACACACACACACACACACGTGCAGTTTTAGGATCTGGGATTGTACCAGCCTTCCAAAGATTATCGCTCTATTTACACAATAGTGATTGCTGAGGAGGGCATTTCCTGCCAGTTAATGACTAGTTGGAAAGGCCAACAGTCCTAATCCGGGGAGAGAGAACCATTCATTAAGTGCCACCAGAGGAGACCAGGGCACTTTTAGCATGAAGTGGTGAGGAGAAAGTACAACCACATTATGTCTTTTGAAGAGCCCAAAGCAGCATGGGCAGACTGAGACATGGATGTGGTGCCTCCTGGCAGAGAAAGCTGAGCTTCTTTTTATGACAGGGACCAACCAAATTTTCCATAAATTGCCAAATTAAGACTTGAGTGAAGAGATCATTTCCTTTAAGTCGATGGCCCAGTGGAGAAGGGACAAATAAAGATGAGGGCCTTGACTTGCCAAGTATTAACTATTTGAAAATATCCAACTTACAGGTGTTACAGTTACCTTAAAAATCTTTAAAGTCACATGAATGAATTTATTCATTAGTTGTATAACTGATCATTGCTAAAATAGAAAAGAATTGAGGAATGGAAAGGATTATCTCTGTTCAAGGTCAGTCTATTAACAGGACACAGATATTCCATTTAAATTCCCTAATAAAATTAAGGTAAATTACATACATGGAGAATGCCTTGCTTTTCGTGGAAGTACATTTAAGGGCTGTAATATTAACCATTTAACCTGAGACATTCCCAGGAAACAGTTTTATCCCCCATATAATTCTTGCCTGCTATAAGGCAGCTGAGGTGTGAAGATTTTGGCACTGATTTAGATCAAAAACAGAATAAGACGAAGATTAGGTTCACATCCAGGAATTCCTGATTTCCTGGCCTGTCCTTCACTCCCTTAACTTCCTGAGCTTTCGATTTGCCAAAATGTTAAATGTTTATAAAAGATAGACATCTGTTCTAAGATCTTTACTAAATAATTCCACAGAAGGAGGAGCTGTGACACCCCCACCCCAGAACTTGAGTAGGTCCTTTACCTTTAAATTTCAATTTTTTTCATATCTTCCAATTTGGTGGAAGATGGCAGGAGTAGCCTAGACATCTGAAATACAGGCAATCATTAGAGTCCAGACACCTGGATTTCTTCATGGGATAGAGTGATCTGTCACATGCAGAACAAACCAAATATTAAGTTTCATTTTTGGGTCTGGAAAATGTCATTATATGGTTTAAATATTCAGTAACCCCAGGATTGCTGGTTATTACCAGTTCACAAAAAAAAAGTTTTCTGAAGTTTAAAATACTCTACAAATTAACTCTATACTCATTACTGTTGTTATTATTAGATGATGTCTTGAACAGATTTAAAAACAATATGGTGACTGGATGAACTAAACAAAAAATTTAAAACATGATTTTATTTGTGAGTATTCTTGAATTTGAATGTTAAGATACATTAAAATTTTGCTATCTCAAATTAAAAACAGTATTCTGAATAAAAATATTTTAGAGTAGGAACAAAGGTTTTTCTAAGTTGATGTCCTATTGGCCTTAATATTAATACTCATTAATAATTAATAACACAGATGCATTTAAATGATGATCCCCAAACCTTAGAAGTTCTTGTTCTAAGAGGTTATATACCACTTCCATCTTCTTAACATTATTATTTTATTTTTTAATATATTTTATTGATTATGCTATTACAGTTGTCCCAGTTTTTTCTCCCCTTTATTCCTCTCTGCCCTGCACCCCCCTCCCACGAGCATTCTCCCCATTAGATCATGCCCATGGGTCATACATGCAAGTTCTTTGGTTTCTCCCATTCTTATACAGCTCTCCACCTGTCCCTGTCTATTTTGTGCTGACATTTATGCTTCTTATTCCCTGTACCTTTTCCCCCATTCTCTACCTTCCCCTTCCCCACTGATAACCCTCCATTTGGTCTCTATTTCTGTGATTCTGTTCCTGTTCTGGTTGTTTGCTTAGTTTGTTTTTGTTTTTAGTTTTTAAGTACCATTGTTGATAGTTGTGAGTTTATTGTCCTTTTACTGTTCATATTTTTTATGAGGAGGTAATATTTCATCATTACTTTTTTAGCCTATTTCTTTTTTTTAGTTGATATTTGCCAAATAGCTTCAAATAGTACTAACCAGAATAATTATTTTTACCCCATCCCATCATCCCCAAGTCAACATTTTCTTACCACCACTTTTCCCAGCCCTACATCTCCCCACCTCCCACCATCAGTCCTTCCCCCATTTGGCTTTGTTGATGGGTCCTTTATGCACGTTCCTTGATGACCCTTCCCCTCCTTTACCCCTGTTATCTCCCTCCCTCCTCCTCTCTGGTTATTGTTCATATTTTTGATTATCTTCTTTTTCTTAGATAAGTCCCTTTAACATTTCATGTAATAAGAGCTTGGCGATGATGAACTCCTTTAATTTTACTTTATCTGGGAAGCACTTTATCTGCCCTTCCATTCTCAAAGATAGTTTTGCCAGATAGAGTAATCTTGGATGTAGGCTCTTGCCTTTCATGACTTTGAATACTTCATGCCAGCGTCTTCTTGCCTGTAAGATTTCTTTTGAGAAATCAGCTGATAGTCTAATGCGAACTCCTTTGTAGGTAACTTTCTCCTTTTCTCTTTCCGTTTTTAAGATTCTCTCCTTACCTTTAATCTTGGGTAATGTAATGATGATATGCCTTGGTGTGTGTTTCCTTGGGTCCAACATCTTTGGGACTCTCTGAGCTTCTTGGACTTCCTGGAAGTCTATGTCCTTTGCAGATTGGGGAAGTTCTCCTTCATTATTTTTTGCAAATAAATTTTCAATATCTTACTCTTCCTCTTCTCCTTCTGGCACCCCTATGATTTGGATGTTGGAGTATTTAAAGTTCCTAAGCCTCTCCTCATTTTTTTTTTTTGAATCCTTGTTTCTTCATTCTGTTTTGGTTGAATGTTTATTTCTTCTTTGTACTCCAAATCGTTGATTTGAGTCCCGGTTTCCTTTCCTTCACTGTTGGTTCCCTGTATATTTTGTTTTATTTCACTACATAGCTTTCACTTTTTCCTCCATTTTGCAACCATAGTCAACAATTTCTGTGAGCATCCAGATTACCAGTGTTTTGAACTCTGCATCTTTCAGGTTGGCTATCTCTTCATCACTTAGTTCTATTTTTGGAGCTTTGATCTGTTGTTTTATTTGGGCCATTTTTTTGGGGGGGTCTCTGAGAACCTATTACATTGTGAGGGGCAGAGACTTAGGTGTTTGCCAGGGTGGGGCAACCCACATCACTGCCTTGTGGTGTTGTATGGGCAGGAGGGTCTGAGAGGAAACAGTACCTCTTGTTTGGCTCTCATCCAGCTCTCAGTCTTCCCTTGCTACCCATAAGCAAATTGAAACCTTCTGGTGCTGATTCCCAGGTGAGTGGGTTTGTGTACATTGCTGGACCCCGTGGGCCTCTCAAACGAGCTCTCCTTTGAGGCTGGGAGTTTCTCCCACTGCTGCAACCCCTGTAGGATTTTATCGGTAGAGGTTTTGAGGCTTTCTTTTCCCACTCTGGAACCCTGGGTTGCACAGTCTCTCTCACTCCCCAGTCGTTCCTCCTGGTTTATCCACATACAAACGTGGGAATACCTGGTCTGCCAGCCACTGCCTTGCCCACCCCAGTCTACAAGCCACAGCCTTGCTGTGTGTCTTCTCTGCCCTGGTTGCCCGTCTCCACCCCTCCTACCTGTCTGGATGAATGTTTCTTCTTTAACTCCTTGGTTGTCGGATTTTGATACAATTTAATTTTCTGAAAGTTCTGGTTATTTTTTTAAAATTTGTTGTTGTCCTGCTTTTTGTTTTGTGAGGAGACAAAGTGTATCTACCTACACCTACACCTTGACCAGAAGTCTCTAGTATTTTATTAAGCAAGCCCTTTCTTTACAGGTTGTCCAAAATTATATTTCAGGATGGTTTAGGTTCATTTACCATGCAGTCTGTACTACTGGCATAAAAATTAAGATTTACCCTTCAATATGTGTAGTCAACAACATTAGTTTGTAGTATCAGAAAAGCCTATTTTTCTATCACTGCAGTTTACACATGGTGAGCAACAACTCATTAGTTCATAAAGAAATCCATTTAGTAGATTGTGTCTGGCATTTCTTTTAAACAAAATTGAATAAAATACAGAGTAAGAAAATATAACGTATCATGTAGTAAGGTGAGGTATTTTTGGTGACACTGTTATTTTGGATCCATACAGATAAGTACTTAGGATATAAAATGTATTTCTTACTATTCGTTGCTGTCAAAGGTTTAAAAGTCAGTGTTTCAGATGTTATTTCAAACTCTGTCAGAAATTTTTTTCCTCCCTTTTTATTTTTTGAAAGCAAGATGTGCATGGGATGCTGGGGGCTTGGGTGCTGGCATACATTTTTGTTGTTTAAGTACCTTAACAGTTATCTGCGTTTTTCAAACTGAGGAGTAAGACATATTTCTATTCTAAGTATAATATAAGATTTAATGTCTACAGTATTTTGCAACCCTGAGGGGATGCACATTATGTAGGTGTTATATATTTGCCAAGTGGTATTCCTAGATAACAAGACAGAAAATAATGCTAGCTAGGAACAGAAGCCAAAAGAGGATGTCCTAGAAAAAACAACCAAAAATCTTGGGGTGGTTGGGTGTGAGGTGCTTCTAATAGCAAAAGAATTGTCAAAAAATTTAAATGTAGAAAAAAATCCCACCTTATTTTAGGAAGAGTTAAATGTAAGTTAAAAGAGTTCAAAATTAGTTTTGATTTTTACAAATCGAAAATGGTCAGTCACATGCGAGAATATTTGCAAGAAGAAAGCTGGTTTTTAAATAAATATAAATATACAAATTTACTATATATTGGAAGAAAACCTGTGAATGGCTGTTTTGTGCATTGAACAAAGGCACACATTAAAATGTATAAAGGACCCATGGACAAAGTCAAAGGGGGGTAGGATTGAGGGTGAGAGGTTGGGGGGTGGGGGAAGGTGGTAGGGGAAAGTGGAGACAACTGTGCTTGAACAACAATTTAAAAAATTCATGAGGTGATTGACATACAAAAAGCTGTACGCACCGAATGTATAAAACTTGACTTTGGAGATAAAAGAGCTACTGTATCACATAGTGCCTATAGTTAACAATATTGCATTGTATAATAAAAATTTTACTAAGATTCAGAAAAAAATTAATCAAGTGAATTAAAAATTTGTGGATGGGAGGCATAAAGTGAGAGTCTGTTAAACATACTTGAGACATTGATGGGAATGTTCATACAAATAATGATACCAATAACCACATGGTCTTTCTAATTACCTTTTTGTACTGATGAGACTTAAACCCAGTAGTAGGAAAAAAACATTCACTCACATGAAGTACTGAGTATAATCCATTAGGAGATTAGAGGTATCCTTAGAAACCTGTATAATTTATGCATATGAATTTGATTTAAATAATTGTTAGAGGGGAGGAAAACATTGCCTTATGAGGTACTGTTAATCTCTCTAGTGGGATCATTAGGATCTCATCCTCTCCCTCCATCCCCAGCTTCCTCCCTGTTCCATTAAATCTCTTTTATTGTTGGACATGTTGACTTCATTCCCAAAGGTCTCTTCATTTGGACATGCTCCAGAGCCTTAAAGCACTGCTGTTTTCTCAACTTGGAAAATTTGAAATACAATTAGGCTTTTTATTATGGACACTTAAATGTTAAACTTAAGTTATTACTCTGAAAATAAAATATAATCTCAGCTTTAATGAATTGGTAACTAAGCTCTGTCATTGTAAATGAGTTATTTCCCTCTTCATATATACCATATTTAAAACTTGTTAAGAATAGAAAAAGATTTACACATTTAGTTATGTGATTAACAACCAATTTTTGAAATGAGAGGTAAAACAAATTAAGCTCCATAATAAAGTGTAACCTATCACCAAGAAAAATGTATGTATATTACTATATACATATTTATGATGATAAAAACTAAAAAAATGGTGATAGGTGAATCTGCATATATTTCCAGATCCTGGGAGTGATAGATTTTAACTATTTCTTATTTTGTTTATTAAAGCTGTTTAGAAAGTACTAATGTATATGATTTTAGACCAGAGGGTAACTTTGCCTATAGCATCTATTGCACTGTAAACAACATTTACAAGGTAGCATAGAGTAGGTAGAATAAAGTGTGGGAAGCTTGTATGTGAATTATTCAGAATTTTCAGCTGCAGTAAGCATGTGACTGGTTGTATGTTTTAGGTATACAAAATTAGTCATTGGTTTGGGGTGTCAGTTACTTTATTCACTTTAGTCTTCTGGGTTTTTTGTTATGGAATACTTGGCAAATTAATAGTGATAAGAAATAGCTATGTAAGAAGGTGTGTTAAAGCCAACTAAACCCCAAACTATCATTCACTTCACAGCATTCTAGTTTTTAACCTGTTTGTGAAATATTATGATCCTTTGTGTAACACATATTCCCTTTAAAACTTTAAGGTATACACAGAAGTCAAGATCTTTGATAGGTGAGTTTATTTTATTTATTGTGAATAAAAATTATTTTTGAAGGCAATGAGGCTGTGAGGACAAACTGTCTTCTAGAATGAAGAAAGAAGATGGAAAGGAAGACATGCTAGATTTGCTAGTCTTTTGCTTAATTATGGTATTATCTCATATACCGTTTTCCTTATAGAACCCTATTGGTCAAAAGGAAATTAAGATGTTGGTATTGCTTTTGGCAGATTTTCCCCCTAACTGATAAGTGAGGAAGACCCATTGATCCCAAGAAATGCAGCCATTAGCACTTTCAGGAAGCCTGCAACAATTGGACCCCATACGGAGAATAAAAGCCTGATAATCTCAGCTCCAGGAGAGGACCTCAGGCACATAATGTTCCTCATGTGGGGTAATAATTCAAATAAAAATAAAAGAAAACAAAATCTTCTTGAAATGAGAGGTTTGATTGTTAGTGTGTTTGTTTTAAGTGAAAATAACTTGAGTTTCCTTGGATCCCTATAAAGGGAATGTAATAACACACACATCCAGACTTCTCAGACTTTATACTTTCAGCTTCCTGGAGTAAGACAGGCTTAGGAAATAGGAAGTTAGAAAACAAAACCAACAGGCTTTGCTTTTCCATCATTTAGGGTTCCTTTCTGATTTGCTTGGTGTAAATAGTGGCAAAGAGTTTAACCACAGGAGATGTCAGAGGCCTGTGACTTCACTTGCCACTTCCATATGCTAGCAAGACCAGACAGGGTGATATCAGCCCTTGGAATTTTTGGGTGGCAGCTTTTACTACCACCTTCACCCCCAGGAACATATTATACTTTTAAATCAATCTCTATATTTAAAGGCAGGAGTTTACATATAGGAATAAAATTTGAATATCCATTTTTACAACCAATAAAAATATCCTATAATACATATTTATTTAGAGTCAGCTGACATTTATTGAACAATTACTGTGTACTATATGCTCTACTAGGTGCTCTCATTTTGTTATGACTAAATTTTCTTTAACTATGAAATACAATTGGTTTTAGCCAGGCAAGTACACTCTTTGCCATCTAATAGATATTAGGCTAAGATTGCACCTTCAATTCTTTGCTCACATTTTAATGCAACCTCACCCCTCAAACACACAATAATTTCTTCATTGTCTAGTCACATTATTTTCATCATTTGGGGACCATACCATGACTTCATGACCCATAGCCTGCCCCTTCCATCAATGAAGACTTATTTCCTTATAAGTCAAGCCAACATTAATCTCTTATGCAACTTGATAGAACGAAAACTGGTTTATCTACCTGGTGGATGGTGCTACAGTAGAATAGCATATACCAGAGGATGAACAGTGGTTGGAGAGTGAGGAGTCAGGAGTGTGAAATGATGTTGAGTGAAAGTGCTACTGAAACAGCCATGTAGAAAAATCTAGAGAAAAACTGGATTATACTTGTTCAGAATGCAGAGAAAATAACAGAGTAAGACCTTTGGAATCAGTCTCTTACCCTTAGGAGCGACCAAGGCAGCCTAAGGAGAGCACTAGAAGAGGAAACTCTTAGTGTCACAGAAGCAAAGGAGAAATTAAGTTTCTAGAAGAGGGGGGCAATGAACAAATACCACATGTATTACAAAAGTTGAAGCCACCGGTTTTGGTATTTAAGAGGTCTTTTGTGTCATTTTAGAGACCAGAAGCCACTTTAGAGTGTTGAAGAGTAAATAAAAAGTTGGTATATGAAATCAGTAATGATTACTTTTTTTTATATATTTAATGATTAAGGATGAGAAATGTTGGAACTTCACAAGGAAATAGGATCAAGGGAAGGGATAGTTTTGTTGTTTTTTGGGTAGGAGTGATTTAGACATGCTTACTGGCTAAGAAGGAGGCAGAAGTGAAGCAGAATTTGATCTTTGATCCTATTTTCACTCATCCAATATGTAATATATGAAGTGTCTCTAAATCACCAAATACTTATTGAGTCTCTACCGTACTTGCCCACTATCTCTGTTAATACGTACAGTATTATTGTGCAGTCTGATTAACAACTCTGCTGTTTATTCTTTCTGCTCTTAAGGTACAGGATTAAGGTTGTAATAAAAGAACCAGGATAGATTTGCACCAAAAAACAAGGTAGTGGAATTCAGCCAAAATAATACATAAGATCGTTTTTAAATGGCTTTAGAGATGAGACAGTGCTACTGAATTAGTGAAAATGTGACTGACATCTTTCTATAGGTCAGATTCAACAAAAATAAAGAGAAGATGGGGAAATCTATTAAAAATAATGAAGATTCAAATATAACTACTAAGGGTGTAATTTTATTCTATGATTTTCCTTTAGGCTAAATTTCAGTGCCAGTTTTCATAAAGTTAGAAATTTTAACATGGAAAACATCTTCCCTGTGTTGCATTAGGCAACTTCAGTTTTTTAGGAATTTTATATTTTAACATGTAATTTTAAAAATAAATTTCAGGTCCATATTCATTTCCCCTTTTTTCAATTACCCTTTCCATTCTCTTGTCTAGGATATATTTTGTTTTTCCTTTCTCAGAAGCTGATGATTATTTATACAAAATATCTGTATTGTAAATCTTATACTTAATGTCTAGGTTGGTGTTGATTCTACTCAAAGAGAAAGGCTTGCTGTTTAGAGGTTCTAAGAATCTTTTTTACTCTAAAAATAAAAATGATGCAAATTTTGTAGCATGCTGAAAAACTTAAATTTTTGAAGTTATTGTAAGGGTATTAATCATTTAAACCAGCGTTTCCCAAGCTGTTTTTATTTCACCATATATTCCAGGGGGAGGGGAAGATTATTAGGTGGAATACCTGTGAATTTTTGGTTAAAGGCAATATCACATTCTAAGAATTAAATTATTAGTTACACACCTCCAAATTATATATAAGTATTTTTATTTCAGCTTTTGTATTTTTATGCTGCATTTCAAGTTACTATGCAAATATTACTGATAATGTAATGTTGATATGAACTTAAAAATACTCCATCAACAGGGATCAACATCTTTCTGCCAAGTAAAAACAGTGCACAAAATCAGCAATAAGTTGGATTAAATGATTTTCCCCACTCCAGGGAAAATGTTTGTTAAAGGCATTTATAAAATTATTGTGAAAATTTTGTTTATTAATTTCTTTTTTATGATTTCTAGTTTAACCTTTTCCCTTATCATTTTATACTGGAGAAAATAGATTTCTATAGTATCCTAAATTGAGAAGCAAACTAAATGGTTTCACATATAAGATATTGAGGATATCGTTTTACTTTGTGTAAGTAAAAATATTCAGCAGAGCCAACTTACAATAATCGCATAAATGGACTTATTAAATCTGTGATCAACAATTTTGAACATTTCACTTTGTAATTGGAAGGATTGCAAAGGAAAGAAAGCTCATATGGCTGGCTTAAATTAAGGCTATTTTTTGATGGACTTAAAGAGCTTCATAATCAATTTGTGTACTCCATGCATCTCTTAACTAAGTAATTTAGTCTGATATTTCTTTAAAGTCCTTGTTCCATGTTACCAATTAACTACACCTTATAGGCATCTCAGCTTCTCTCCCAAGGTCAGCTTTCTGGTATATTACTATTACAATTTATTATTGTATTCATAAAGAAATTGAATTTGCAAATGGATCATTTTTGGGCTTGATTATCAATAACACATTCTCAAAGTCCTTTTGCTTAACCCAATTATATTTTTCACAATGGGATTTACACATTGAAATTAAAATGATTAAAATGATTAAAATTAAAATACATATAGAAAAATGTATTTTTCCAAAAGTCTTTACTGTGTTACCTTTGTTTCTGTGTGTGATTAATATTGTCATGAATACCGATGAAATGACAACTTGTTTGTTGAGTTTAGAATGGAAAAATTCCATTAAAGACAAAAATGAGTGACGAGAGAGTATTTCTAAACAAAACCCTCTTAAAATGGCTTTTCAGTAAAAGCCTTTGCCTCCACTTCTGCCCAGCTACATTAAGAGAGGAACATTTACTTAAAAGATGCCAAGTATCTTGTCTTTTTCTTTCTTTTTAAAAACTTAAATATTTTATTGTTTATGCTATTCCAGTTATCTGTATTTTCCCCCTTTGCCTTTCACCCAGCACAACTCCTCCCCCAACTCCCACAGTCAATCCCCACACCATTGTCCATGTCCATGGGTCATACATATGTGTACCTTGTCTTTTTCAAAGATAGGGAACTCAGCTTTTGTGGGACTTGCCAGCTTTGAAAGGAAGTAATTCACTTTTTTCAGATTCTAATTGTATTTGGTATCTCTTGTGTGTATTCATCATTGAAGCTCCTTCCTTTTTTCAAAAGGTAAGCTTATAGTTGGCTCTTTACCCTCAGTTCCTGGTACAATATTAATAGTACTAAGTACCCATGTTGACATCCAAAGGCTTGTAGCCTCTTTTCCTGGCAGGAATTTGATTTTTCCAATATTCTAAATAAAAATTGTAGCATCATATGTGCAGAGCAGTTGGCAAAATAGGAGGAGGCCAATTTATCAGACTCCAGTCAGCAAACCACACAAATTCATATGTAAAAAAAATAATATCTGCAAAAATACATGGAGAAAAATCAAGAATACCAGTTCTCTGTGACTTTTGCAATTTACTTTTACAGTGTATCAACTCTGGCAATATTCCAAAGCAGTGTTTGATCTAGAAATCACTACAGCTATAACCTTGGAAAATTGTTGAAGCAATAAAATATATTGGAGATTGTGTCTTCTTTTTGTTTGAAAAGCCATTTTACAGGCTATATATTTATTAGAAGTTTATAACAGTGTATCTGAAGTGCTAAATGCCCCATAACACATGCACACAAACACACACAGGAACGATTGGTTTTTAAAAAAAATTTTATTGTTCCATTACACTTGTCACCATTTTTCCCTCATTACTCTCCCCTGCCCTATCCACTCACCACCTCCCACATTCAGTCTTCCCTCTCCCATTGTCCTTGTCCATTGGTCCTTTATACATGTTCCTTGACCCTTCATTTTCTTTCCCCCATTATTCCCCTCCCCTCTCCCCTCTGGTCACTGTCAGTTTGTTCTTTATTTCCATGTCTAAGGTTCTATTTTGCTCACTTGTTTGTTTTGTTGACTAAGTTCCATTTATACATGAGATCATATGGTACCTGTCTTTCACCGCCAGGCTTCTTTCACTTAGGATAATACTTCCCAGTTCCATCTATGTTGTCCTGAAGGGTAGGGGTTCCTTCTTTCTTTCTTTCTGCTGTGTAGTATTCCATCGTGTAAACGTACTGCAGTTTTTTGATCCACTCATTTACTGATGGGCACTTAGGCTGTTTCCAGAACTTGGCTATTGTAAACTGTGCTGCTATGAACATTGAGGTGCAAAGGGTCTTTTGAATTGATGTTTCAGGGTTCTTAGGGTATAATCCTAAGTGGGACTGGTGGGTCTAAAGGTAGTTCCAACTTCTGGCAAAGACAGAGGTGTAGGTAGATATGTTTTGCTTTTTTGCACAACCAAAAGAAGGGTAATAAAAATTTAAAAACAAAAACAATCAGAACTGCCAGAAAAATTGAACCATTTGGAAGATTTCCCTCATACTTTGTTCTTCTTTCTCAAAATTGTTGAGGCTATTTGAGGTAGTTTTTGGTTCCATATAAATTTTTGAAATGTTTGTTGTATATCTGTGAAATATGTCATTAGTATTTTAATAGGGATTGTGTTGAATCTATAAATAGCTTTGGGTAGTATGTACATCTTGATGATGTTAATTCTTCCAGTCTATGAATGTAGTATATGCTTCCATTTATTTGTGTCTTTCTTAATTCCTTTCTTCAGTGTTCTGTAGTTTTCTGAGTACAGGTCTTTTAATTCCTTGGTTAGGTTTATTGCTAGGAACTTTATTTTTCTTGTTGCTATAGCAACTGGGATTTCCCCCCTAATTTCTGTTCTTTATATTTCATTGTTGATGTACAAAAATGCCTCAGTTTCTGAATATTGACTTTGTATCTCGCTGTTCTGCCAAATTCACTTATTAGGTTGAGCAGTTTTTTGATGGACTCTATAGGGTTTTCTATATACACTATCATATTATCTGCAAACAATTACAGTTTTATTTTCTCCTTTCCAATTTGGATGCCTTTTATTTATTTTTCTTGTCTGATTGCTGTGGTTAGAACATCCAATACTATGTCGATTGTGGACATCCTTGTCTTGCTCCTGATCTTAGTGGGAAAGCTTTTTGCCTTTGCTCATTGAGTATGACATTGGCTGTAAGCTTCTTGTATATGGCCTTTATTATGTAAAGGTATGTTCCCTCTACTCCCACTTTGCTGAGTGTTTTGATCATTAGTGGATTCTGTACATTAACAGATTTTTTTCCATACCTGTTGATATGATCATGTTGGTTTTCTCTTTCCTTTTGTTTATGTGATGTATTACATCTATTGATTTGCAAATATTGTACCATCCTTGTATCCCTGGGATGAATCCCACTCGACCATGGCATATGATCTTTTTAATGTATTGTGGGATCCGGTTTGCCAATATTTTGTTGAGGATTTTAGCATCTATATTCATCAGCAATATTGGTCTGTAGTTTTCTTTCTTTGTTGTGTCTTTATCTGGTTTTGGGATTAGGATGATGCTGGTCTCATAAAGTGTTTTGGAAGCTTCCCTCTTGGATTTTTTTGAATAGTTTGAGAAGGATAAGGATTAGCTCTTCCTTAAATATTTTATAAATTCTCCTCTGAAACTGTCCAGTCCAGGGTTTTTTTTGTGCCAGGAGCTTTTGGATTACTACTTCAATTTCACTAGCTCTTATCAGTCTGTTCAGGCTTTCTCCTTCTTCTTTATTCAGATTTGGAAGAATATTTGTTTCTGGAAATTTGTCCATTTCACCGAGGTTTTCAAATTTCTTGGCATATAGTTCTTTGTAGTAATTTCTGACAATCCTTTATATTTCTGTGGTATAAGTTGTAATTTCTCCTCTTTCACTTCTGATTTTATTTTTTTGCTTCCTTTCACTTTTTTCTTGATGAATCTGGTTAAAGACTTCTCAATTTTGCTTGTCTTTTCAAAGAACCAGCTCCTGGCTTTATTGATCCTTTGAATTGTTCTTTTAGACTCTGTGTTATTGAATTCTGCTCTCCTCTTGATTATTTTCTTCCTTCTTCTAGTTCTGGGCTTTGTTTGTTGTTCCTCCAGTTCTTGTAGGGTTAGGTTGTTTATTTGAAATGTTTCTACCTTTTTTTAGGTAAGCCTGTATTGCTATGATCTTTCCTCGCTGGACTGCCTTTGCTGTGTCATAGGTTTTGGACTGTTGTATGCTCAATTTCATTTGTTCCCAGAAACTTTTTGATTTCTTCTTTGATTTCATTATTAACCCATTCATTATTTAATAGCATGCTATTTAATCTCCATGAATTTGAATGCTTTTGAGTTTTGTTCTTGAGGTTGGTTTCTCGTTTGAAGCCCTTGTGGTCTGAGAAAATGGTTGATACGATTTCAATTTTCTTCAATTTGTTGAGGCTTGTTTTGTGTCCTATCGTGTGGTCTATCTTTGAAAGTGTTCCATGTGCATTTGAAACGGATGTTTAGTTTGCTTATTTGGAGTGAAAGGTTTTATATATATTCAGTTAAGTCCATTTGATCTAATGTGTCATTCAGTTCCACAATATCCCTTTTTGTTTGGAAGATATATCCATTGCTGACAGTGGTGTGTTAAAATCCCCTACTATAAGTGTGTTGCTGTTTGTGTCATTCTTGAAGTCCCCCAAGATTTTCCTTCTATATGTGGGTGCCCTTATGTTGGGTGAAAATATGTTTAAAATGTTTATGTCTTCTTGATGGATTATTCACTTGAGTATTATGAAGTGTCCTTCTTTGTCTCTTTTTATGGCCTCTGTTTTGAAGTCTATTTTGGCCGATACCCTGTATTGTTACTCTGGCTTTTTTTTTCCTGTCCATTTGCTTGTAATATTGTTTTCCAACACTTTACTTTCAGTCTGTGTAGGTCTTTTGTTCTGAGGTGTGGTTCTTTCTTTCTTTCTTTCTTTCTTTCTTTCTTTCTTTCTTTCTTTCTTTCTTTTCTTTCTTTTCTTTCTTTCTTTCTTTTGGAGAGGGGGGAGGGAGAGAGAAAGAGAGGGAAACATCAACATGTGTTTGCCTCTCACACACTCCCTACTGGGGACCTGGTCCACAACCCAGGCATGTGCCATGACTGGGAATCCAACGAGTGAACCTTTGGTTCACAGGCCGGCACTCAATCCACTGAACCACACCAGCCTGGGCTGAGGTGGGTCTCTTGCAGGCAGCATATATACTGGTCATGTTTTCTTACCCATTCAGCTACCCTATGTCTTTTGATTGGAGTATTTAATCCATTTACATTTAAGGTTATTATTGATAGGTACTTATTCATTGCCATTTTTCACCTTTGTACCTGTGCTCTTCTCTCTCTCACTCTTTACCTTCATCTTCTTAAAGTGTACCTTTTATGCTTGAAGCATATCTTGTAATGCTGGTTTGATGGGGATGTTCTTTTAGCCTTCTTTTGTCTGAGAAACTCCTTATTTCTCCTTCCATTTTAGTTGAGAGCCTTGCTGGGTAGAGCAATCTTGGTTGCAGGCCTATGTTTTTCATTACTTGGAATATTTTTTTGCCATTCCCTTCTGGCTTGTAGTATTTCCATTGAGAAGTCACCTGCTAGCCTTATTGGGGCTCCCTTATATGTTACTTCCTGTTTCTCCCTTGTTGCCTTTAAGATTCTCTGTCTTTCAGTTTTGCCATTTTAATTATGATGTGTCTTGGAGCGGACCTCTTTGGGATTCTCTTGTTTGGGACTCTCTTTGCTTCCTAGACTTGTGTGACTTTTTTTGTCATCAAATTATGGAAGTTTTCCATCATTACTATTTCAAACAGGTTTTCTGCATCTTGCTCGTCTTCTTCTCCTTCTGGCGTCCATATTATACAGGTATTATTATGTTTCATATTGCCCTGCAAGTTCCCTTAACCCCCCTTTGTTCTTTTTGAGACATTTTTCCTTTTTTTTTTTTTGGCTCTTTCTGGGAATTTTTTCCTATCTTGTCTTATAGCTCGCTGATTCAGTCCTCTCCTTCGTCTAGCCTTCTTTTGATTCCTTCTACTGTGTTCTTCAATTTACAAATTGTATTCTTCATTTCCTCCTGGCTCTTTTTAGCAGTTTATATGTCCTTTTTCATGCTGATAAATTTCACAGGAAGTTCCTTATAGGTTCCCCATAAATTTTTGTAATTTTCACTGAGCTCATTGAGCTTCCTTATAACCATTGTTTTGTACTCAATATTTGATACTTTACTTGCCCCTATGTCATTTAGCACTCTTTTTGGGGATTTCTCCTTTTGCTTTTGATTGGGGGTTGTTTCTTTCACTTCCCATTTTTTGGGAGGCTCTTCTTGTTTACTTCTGCTTCTTAAATTGATCTGTTTTGACTTCCTGTGTTTGTGGTGTGAACTTCGATGGCAGTAGTCCTGTGGGATTCAGTGGTGCAGTCTCCTTGACCTCTTGAACTTGATGCTCTTAGGATGCCCTTTATGCCATTTATGTTGGTTCTCTGGATATAATTGGGTTTTGATGTTGGATTGTTATTTAGTGGATCCTTCCCTCCAGTTGGTTGACTGAGGGTCATTCCACCTACCATGTCTTGTATGTTATTGTGCAGGTGCTGCCAGAACAAAATCATGAAGCCCAGGAAACAAACCCATACCTGCAAAAATAGCTCCCATCCACAATCCCACTATCAACTACAAATGAACCAGTATTAATAAGGGCATAAAGAGATCAAGAATATTATAAGAAAGGAGAGCTAATATGAGATGACCTACTGAAAGAAAACTGATTTTGAGAGGGTAGAAGGAGGAGCACTAATAAAAGTAGAGAATTGGAGCAATGTGAAGAAAGAAATAAAATTTACAACATAAAAAAAGAAATAAAGAAGGCTGAATGGAGTAATAGAAGGGAAGTGTATAGTATTAGGTTTAAGCAGAAATTAAAATAAAATAAATAAAACAAAAGGAGGGAGAGAGAAAGAAAAAGGAAAAATAATTAAATAAATAATTAAAAAATAATAACCAAATCGGAGAGAAAGATCCACCTCAGCATTATTGACAACAAATGAGCTAAAATTAACATAGTGGGGTGGGAATAAGTGGGAAAAAAGAAAGAAAGAAAAGCTTAAAAGATGTCTAGAGGAAAGGGAAGTGATTTTGAGATAATGGATAGGGAATACTGAGTGAGGAGTGAAAATCAGTGTAAGAAAGAGAAAAACTAAAATTTGAGGTGAAAAGAAAAAAGATAAAAAAGGAAAAAAAGATCAGGATAAAAAAAAAGACAGACTAAGATAGGGAAAAATTCAAATTTGAGACATAAAAATATAGTAGGAGAGGGGAACAGTAAAATTTGAGATTTGAAATACAATAATAGTGAAGGTCTAGAGATATAATTGAAAAAAGCGTAATAAGAACTACTCTATCCACAACCAATGAGCAAAGATTGCTAAAAGTGGAGAGAGAATGTGGGTATTTTAAGAGTGGGAAAAAGAATGTGAGATGACCATTGACAAGAAAACTGGTTTTAAGAGACTGTACAGGGGAGAAATAGTAACAGTGTCAAATGGAAACAAGTTGTAGCAGGAGAGAAAACAAAATTTAAAACAAAAACAAGACATAAGGAGAGGGTAAAATGGGGTAAGAGGAGAGAGATGCAAAATGTATGAATTGAAATAAACCAGTATAAAATCTAGTGACTTAATATGTGCAAACTTGATGGACAAGAAAAGCTATGCAGGAATGAAAATTTCACAAATCATGAAGACCATGGTGGATTTTGTCCTGGTAGCATCTAGTATTTACCATTGCTTTTTTTTTTCTTTCTTTCTGGATCTGCCTGTAGTGATGAGATGGTGACCCCGTCTTGCCTTAGGCAGCCTGTTCGAGACTACCAGGGATCTACTGTCTGTGATTGATCCTGCAGTTGTTAATCTAGTCACTCTGCAATTAGCAGTCAGGCTTAAGCACCACAGGGTGTTTAGAAGTCCCTCCTGGGGAAGCAATAGCCTGGGGTCAGGGCTATTGCTTCCCCTCAGGCTGATGCCACTCGGAATGTGGTGTTATGCCTGAGTAGGATCGCTGCTGCTGTGTGGGGGATGACTCAGCACTGGGATTCCCGGCATCTACTCTCTGTTCTTCCCTCAAAACATCCATTTCCAGTCTCTCCTCGAGCACCTGTAGTCCATTCAGTCCCCACCCCTTTGCTGGAGCCCAGAGTAAGTGGCTGCAAATGAAAATTTATGTATTGGCCCTTTAAATGGCTCTTTGCATCTCTGGCCGGCCTTCTCTGGCAGAGAGAAACCCTGTTGCAGCTGGAAGTTATCTGTGTACTTTTTGGGCTCTGGTGCTCTAGACTGAGGAACCCAGCTTGGGACTTAGACCCCACACTTCTCAGGGGGTTCCAACCGGCTGCTGAGATATCTCTCTGGTGCTTCAGCTGCCACCTGTGGGCACCCAGCCAGCCCTATTCACCATGCTCCCTATGAGTCAGCTTGTGCTGAAGCTGATTCTTCTGTCTGTGGTTATAAGGCTTCTCTCTTGCTATTGTTCAGTTGTTTGTTCTGGTGATTTCTCTACAACTTAGTCATAATTCCAGATTGGTCCTGGGAGGAGGTTAGTGTAGCTTCTACTCACTCATCTACCATCTTGGAATCTAATCACAGGGACCATTTTAGCTTATATTTAATTTGGAGTTCTGTAGTAGTTTGCAGTTGTATTGTAGATATGTAGTGGCTGTAGATCTTTTAAACTGTATTTTTTTCATGTAATACTGGGTTAAAATACATCAATTACACATTTTTAACTTATTGATAACTAGTTTTTGTGTCAGAGCAGACCTAACTCTAGAATAATCAACTAGGGAGAAAAAAAGGGAAGAAGAATATTAAGATTATTTTAAGAAATAATAGAAAGAGGTGATGCAATTTTTTTGTCTTTTCTAATAGAAACAGCTACTTTGTGCCAGGCACTGTGGTAAGCATTTTACACATATTATCTCACTACAGCCCTGTGATGTTGGTGTTATTATTTATCTCCTTTTAACAGTCAGGTCACGTGAGTCTCTGAGAGATTAAGTAGTGTGCCCAAAACACTCTACTAGTAAACAGCAACATAAAAACTTGAACTTAACTCTCTAACTCCACAGCCTATGCTTATAATGCCAGTGGTTAAATTATGGAAGTATAAAAGAATGTTTCATTGGGATCTTGAGTTTGGTGCCTGTCTCTTTTACTATATTTTAGTGACATCCACTGAGCACTGGTGAGAGACAGTACTACTTGAATGAATTAAACATCTCTAATGGCCAGATGCTACAGACTTTACAATATACTTCTGAGTTATAAAAGTATAAAGTGTAGAAGTAGAGGGGGGAAAGCATCATTAAATTAACAGTATGCTTGTGCAGAATAAGTCTGTTCTATGCAATATTGTCAGTACCAGCAACTAGACTTTTAAAAGTTGTATTATGGTGAGATATGCTATTATTTAATAGTGGCAGTTCCTGATATTTTATAGGAATCTTTCATTTAGGAGGTTTTCATATAAACTATGTTCAATGTGTAAGCTATCACAGCACATTTTTTCTCTTTCAGTTAAAAAATATTATTGTTAATGCTATTACATTTGTCCCAATTTTTCCACTTTTACCCCCCTCCACCCAACCCACCTCCCACTCTCACATTCAATCCCCACACCATTGTCCATATCCATTGGTCATTCATATGTGCTCTTTGACTAATCCCTTCACCTTCTTTCAATCAGTCCCCACCACTCTCCTCCCTTCTTATCATAGCATATTTTAAATCCAGGGTTGATTTTTTGCCGATATTTGACCTCCCAGAAATTTTGTTTTACTCTTCTTTCCATCCCACTTCCTGCTTTTTTTACATTGATTGTTTACTCAACATACCTCTAATGAGCACATTACATAAGTCAATCACATTTCTAGGTGTTGAGGATAATACCCCTGAGAAAGTATTCAAATAAATTTTAGTATTTAGGTAAGGAACCTAAACTTTTTTCTATCACTTCACCATCACAAATCGTCATTACCTAAAGATAAATAACAAACTGCCTTGGATGTTCTTCTTTAGTCCAATCACATTGTTTTAAAAATTTACTGATTTATTGGTAATAGCCAAAAAGAGGAAGCAGCTCAAATGCACATCAGTTGATGAACAGGTAAACGTAATGCGGATATCTATACAATGGAGTATTATTCAGGAATAAAAGGAATGGAGTACAGGTAAATTCTACAACATGCATAAACCTTGAAAACACTTTTATTAGTGGAAGAAAACAGACATAAAAAGTTACATACTGTATGATTCATTCCATTTATATGAGATGTCCAGCAGGCAAACCCATACAGACAGAATGTACATTAGGGGTTGCTTAAGGATGAAGGAGTGGAGCATAGTTAAAAGGTACAGGATTTCTTTGATGGGAAAGGTACTAAAATATTCTAGAATTGATTGTGATGATTGCTCATATCTGTGAATATGCTAAAACCACAGTATTGTACATTTTAAAGAGTTTTATGGTATATGAATTATATCTCAATAAGGCTGTTATTAAAAGTTGTACTGACTTATGTATGATGAAAGTTATATTATTCCCATTTGAATAATTATGAAAGGAAATTAATGGCTACATTGAGAAGGTTGTTGATGTATTTTAAAGAGAAGCAATGGATTGGGACAGCTTTGCATTTCCACTTATTCTGTAACTTTTACAGGGAAAGTAGATATATAAAGACTCACACTGAGCATCTGTTCTTTGGGGTGCCTCCCTTATTGGTCCCACTACATACTGGGCATTTTTCCATGATACCCTGTGAACCAAATCTTTATTTTCCCACCAGCTAGCACAGTGTCTTGCATATAGCATATGCTTACAACTTCTATTAGTTTAGCAAGTATTTATTGAGAACATACTATGTGTGAGGTATTGAGGCAGACATTGACGATGAATAAGGTATGTTCTTAAGAACCTCAGAGTCAAGCAGACAGCTAAACAAGGGTTCCACTACAGTGTGACAAGTGATAAGATGGAGAGGGGCCAACGTGTTTGATGGGGATGCTGAAACCCTGAGTATAGTTTCATGTCTGAATCTAATTCAATGACACATCTGATATGCATATCCCATCTGAGTCATTCTTATCTACATTTGAACACATCCATTAAGAAGGCACTCACTTTTTATCAACACAGTAAAGTTAAATTTCATTTTTCTAATCCACCAAATGCTTGTCTATTTTAACATCAAATCTATGAATACAATGCAAGTACACATTTCATTTGTAAATAAAACTTAAGGAGAGCTGTTGTTAGTATTACTTGGTATCTCCAGAAATCATATTATGTCTTAATAGAACTTTGAATAATCTTTACAACTTAAAAAAAATTTGGATTCATTACATGCTAAAATGGCTCATAATGTCTATGAATTTTAGGCTAGGTTTGTGCACTTTTGTGCCCATAGGAGGCAGTACAGAGTAGTGGTTGATATCAATAATTCTGGAGCATGCTTGGATTTGATCCTGACACTTCCATTCATCCACTGTATGACCTAAAACCAATTTACTCAATCTCTCTGTGTCTCAATTTTCTTATCTGTAAAGCAGGGACAATAATGGTATTGACCTCAAAGGATTGTTATGAGCAGCAAATGAATTAATGTATGTGAAAATGTTAAGATTAACAACAACACATAGTGTACACAGTGTTTACATTTGATATTACTATATTTTTGATTCAACTAAAATTTTATGTTTTATTCTGTTTTTAATAAATCATACACATGCACCTTAAATGACATTTAAATCATTAGAGACTGATGTCAAACAGCGATTTTCAAACAGTGTGCTGTGGCATACCGGTGGGCTGCAAAAGGCACACTGATATGACGCAAAAACATTATAAAACATGTAATACCTGACTATTTAGTTAGGTGCATTGACCTGTTTGCCCTTAGATTGTTGAAAAAAAATTGACAACAGCCAAGACAACAATAGACGTCTGGTGTGAACAAATCAAAATTATACCTCTTTTTTGTGAAATCAACAAAAATATACTGTATTTTTTTTTGGTTTGCTGCAGAATTTTAGTAATTAGCTTATGTGTGTCATGAGATGAAAAAGGTTGAAAATCACTGGTATGAAGGTTTCTCTTACACAGAGAATATAATCCTTTGACTTTGCTCTTTTGACCTTTTGTTCTTTTTACACGAAAAACCAAGTAGGTTCTCTCTTATCTCTACTTGGAAATGAAAACCAACTTTGACATTCCTTTCTGCTTCTTTTACATGGTCTCAGAGTTTTACAATAAATTACATTACTATCTCCTATCAGCTTAATAAAATCTCCAAAGTTCGCACATTATCCCAGGCTAAGAGATCAGTGCTTTTAGAATATTTGTTGCATAGTTTAAAATCTACAAGAAATAAAGCATACAACAGAGTTGAAATTACGCTTGTTCGCCTCATTGATACCATATTGTTTACCAGCCTTGTGATTTAGAGGGGCATATTTTTTTAGTCAACCAGTAACATCATTGGCCAGTATGCTGTCTAGGGGCCAAAATTTACTGGTAACTTTAGCAATTGTATTTGGTCAAAAAAACTTGGCAAACACAGATTCATTTAGAATAATAGAGAATTAAGATTACTGTTTTTGCCCTACTGCAGGTTATTGCTAACCTTTCATCTTTCTATATTGTTTCACATTTATTAGTACACTGATATTATTGTTATTTTCAAGCATAGGAAAAATGTTAAAAATGACAAGAAGGAGTGAGGTAGTCTGTTTGGCACAGAAAATAGAAGCCCGGTGGGACTAAATGTTATACTAAGTGCAGCTCAGTCCAGGGTCCAGAGAATGTCCACTTTGTTCTTTCAACCTTAATGGACCAAGTTGTTACAATGCCATCATCATTATATTTAAATTACAATTTTACCTTTGTTATTAAATGACTACATATTAATGTTGTCCCCAACAAAAACAAAAGGTTCCTCGGTAGCACTAAATAATGGGTTAATTATGGCTTTTATATGTGTGGTCATTATCAATTTTTGTTCAGAAGTTCCCTTAAGTAATATACGTAAGCAGTTAAGGTGGGCTTAGAAATCTGCCAATGAATAGTCTTTACTTAGTGTACTTATCTCTATAAATCATCACATGTTTAGTGACTAACTTCAGGGCTTTTACCAAGATAATAAACAGAAACAGCAATAACCAGTTCCCTTATATTTCCCAATCATTGGCATATCTTTTAGTTATACTTTAGATTTAAGGAGGGTTCTGTCTCTCCCTAGGAATCCAAACTATGCTATCCCCTAGTTGGCTCCCTGGAAAATCTAAGCCTCCTTATTGCTCAATAACTAAAGTCTAAGCAAGCTCTTGCACATTCCTTTATATAGTACATATAGTGTCAAGAGATCCAAACATGTGTTATGTGTTAGTAAGCACCTAGTACAAACTAACAGTGTAATAGCACAGTAGTATGCCTCAGTATGATTGCATATTATTGAAATACTTATTGGAATACTTCCTTATTGGCTGATAAATAGACACCAGCCAGAACACCTTTTACAATGCTCACACTTCCTGGATACCCCCATGATTCAGCAACAAAAATCACAATGCCTAGCAGAATATCATCCATCCTGATGATCATGTACTCATGTTTTAAGTGTTGTTTAGTATTTTGAATATCCTCTCTGGCTCATAGTCAATTGTGAGATCTACCTCTACGCCCACTGCCCATGCCATTGGTGGTCTGTAACCTTCACAGTCTTTTTTCATTGGCTATTTTCCCCTGATTGCATCCTAAATGTTAGCTAGCATTCTGAGAGAAGAGTCATAGCCTATGAAAAGATGGGGCAGTACTTTTACACCTCACCTTTTAACAGACATTTTAGACCATGAAAACCAGGTCCTAAAACTTTTGAACTGTATTAATAGGTAAGCCCCCAGCGCCCTGCCTGAGAGCAGTCTAGAGTCCATGTCATTTGTGTTTTAAGAGGTAATCTATGACATTTGATTCAACACTGTAGACAGAGAAATTGTTTGCTACATTTTATTTGATTGAATTTGGTTTTGTAAACTACAGAAAAATTTAATTGGTTTGCTTGTGGGGAATGTAATAGACACAGGTACGCTCTGAAGTCATAATCCATAAATAGTTGCCAGTGAGGAAGAAGACACACAAACTGTAAAAGGAGACACGAGGACTCCAAACACGCAGGCATTTGGGGCCATTTACCAGTACCCAACATATCCTTCAAGGCATGACTAATGTTTCTTTGTAAAGATGACCTAGAATTATCAGAAAAGGCATAATTTTTATTTTACCATCTTATGTCAAAGGGGGCAAAAATTTTAAAGAACCTTTCAGAAAGATTTTACCCAGATTGATAAAAAGAGACAAACATTAGTGTTTAAGAGTTTTGTTTTTTGAAATTTCACTTTTATTGATCCCCAACTTGCCAGACAGTGTTCCAATAATTAAGGAGTGATTGTTAAAAGACCTTAATGTGAACTCATGGACTTTTGTAGTATCTGATGAGTCATCGATATTAATAAAAATTATTCCTCATTGAAATTATGGTGTTGAGAAAATTATTTTGGGACCAGAACCAGCATTAAAAAAGAGGTATTTGGTTTTAGTGAAAACACTTCTGAACTCATAGAGTTTGTTTATGGAGGGAAAGAATGCAGAATGTTAACCTTTTGTGCTCTTTTTAATGAAATATGATTGAAGAATTATTTTCTCACTAATAATACTATAAGAAAGCCTGGCAAAAAGGAGTCAAAAATAACTATTGTTATCATTCAGTTTCTGAACATGAATTTTTTCTTCCCATAAGTATGCATTGTATATAAAGGGAAAATTATTTTCCCTCATTAATATCATACATGTTCCAAAAATATTTGTGAATATCTATAAATGGAAATTTGGACTAAAAAAGAATAAAGATAAAGAACGCCTTAAAATGTTTTTTAAGGTTCACTTTGTCAGTGGAAATTATTTTCCAAATAACAATAAGACTTTGTTTATCTTGCAAGGATTTTCAAGTGCTGTGTGGATGTGAATGGTCACAAAACCCTGCATTAGAGGTAGTACTCTCCTGAAAAGAAACTATACAAATGGAAATGTTTCTTGTGTGTGCTTAGTAAAATCCCACATGCATTTTCTTCAGAAGCATAGCTTTTAAAGTAAGTTCATCTTTGTGTTATTCACAATATAATAAACAACAAATATTCTAATTAATTTAAAGGAGATATCTCTGTCGTAACAAAATAAATAACATAGTAACCTACAAGATGTGCCTTAAATAGAGTTTGCTATGTACAAATGTATATACTCAAAGAAATTTACTTGATAGACTCCATATTAGGATATGATATTTATGTTAACATATATTTTTGAAAACCTACTATGTGCTCAGCAGTAAAAAGTCTATTTTAGTTCCCTTTTTCTTCATTACTCCCTTCTCTTTTCTTTCTTAATCTTGTTGTATCATTTCAGCTTCATCTCTTTTAGAAAGCAGCATTTGTGTTGCATTAGATGGTTTTTAAAGTATGCTGTTTTTAGCTCTGTTTAGCATAGTTAGTGCATTTGGATACCAATTACAATAGGACATTTTGTTTTGGTAATTTTATCTTTAGTTGATACAGTATCACTCCACTTATCACTAATGGTTTTCCTGATTTTTCTATTGGCATAAATAACCTGGTAAATAAATGAGATGTGGAATTATTATTTTTCTGAGGTTTTAATCTTAGTTCCCACTAGATTTGAGAATTGATAGTATCTCAATTATTTATGTTAGATTATAGACCTTTGTAATTGTAAGAAGCAGATTTTCATGATTTTAGCTACCATTATAAGATATAATTAATTTTGAATTTATATAGTAGCATTGTATTTTTCATTTTACTGAGGCTGTTAATACATTCTCGAGTGCAGTGAAACATTAAGTGGAACTCAACTGTCTGAAACCCACAGTCAATAAAACTTTTATCTGCATTTGATCATTAAGAAAAATAAAATATGAACTTAACAGAGATTAAGTGTAAGAAAAAAAACCCACATTGTTATAGCTTAAAGTCAATTTATATTGAAGCAGAACACCAACAGCTTCTGTTAACCTTAATAAGAATTGATGTCCAGGAATGCTGGTCTTAAGGTATTAAAATATCTCTAGTAATGAGAGAAAGATATAATTAGGTTTACTCTATGTTGTTTATTAACATATACACTCACGCGCACACAGATACACACACACAGGATTGTATTGGAAAGATTTCTATCCAAAGTGGTTTCTAGTAACCACAATTTTAAAAAGTCACCCAGTATTTTCATTAACTGAATCTATTTTATATGACCTACTGATTTCAGACAGTAGCATGCTTTATCTTTCCATAAAACTGATGAAAAGCTATTTTTCTCATGTATCCATTATTTGTGTTCATAATCTCATGCCACATTATTCTCCTCTTATACTTTAAAAAATTCATCCAACTTTTTTTGGGTAGAGTAATGGCTGAATCTTTGTTAAATTTACTATCATATTTGTTTGATTATTAATGAGAAATCCACTCATTTTCTAAATCTTCTTCATTGATAGGAACTACTAGGCAATTGATTAAACTGTAATCTGTATATGTATATTTTAAATACCACCAAAGTGATGAAAGCAGTCATTGTAAATACATGCCTTTAGTTATTTGGTAACATTTTGTGGAGTTCCTATTTCTTAAACTATGCATTGCAAAGCCAGCCTTATGCAGATGCTATGCTTGCAATTCTGTTAGGTGCCACTAAGTTGTGCCTAGTTGTAAATTCCAAACATCTGGGCTTTCCAGGTGTGCATTATAGTGACAATAGATTTATATATTATACAACTGAACCAGGTTTTGTTTTCTATGAATATTAATTTGTCATTAAAATTGTCAATATAAATATTCAGTTACCAATTATAGACAGTGTGATATACAATTTTAATAATATTTAAGGAAATGAAAGTGCATAATTATGAGTACCTTTCACTTACCAACTTTTGTTAATAACTTTATACACTTTGGTTTTTCTTTGAAGGAGAACTTTTCTCTTCCTTTTACTCAAAATACTTGGTGTTTTAAGAAACTCTGGGCCTTATTCTTATATAGCTTAATGTAGACTTTCTGCTTATAACTTTCTCTTCCAATGCCCTAGTCAATTGTTTCTGCTGCTAGTTCCAATTACCCTAAATAACTAAAGTCTGCATTCTTTATGTTTCCGGCAAAGTATTATTTCTTAGCACTTTTTACATAGGAAATAACTGTGTCATATATGTTATGCAATATCTTACTAGGCTTAGCTTCTTTTTAGCCAAAAGTAGTAAGATTCTATCTGTTTTCCCAATAACACACACACACACACCCTAAGTGCCCGCATCCCTCTCTACCCCACCTCCCATGCACTGGTTTCCAGAAGTATGATATAAAAATGTACATATGTGGCTGTATCTTCCTTTGGTCTCTGAAAAATCCTGTGGTGGCTTCTTTTCCACCAGCTAACTGCCAGCTTTTGCCACTAATTCCAACTCTTGCTTTCTTTTGGACTTTGATGCTTGGATTGTTTAAAAAATCTAATTTGTATCAAATAATAAAGATTATCTATTAACTTCCTTAGCAGGTTCCTGGCAGTTTTATAGTCTGCTTTGTAAAAAGAGGTCATTACTCTATTTCTTCTTTTGAAAACATTTATTTCATCTTCCAACTTGTAAATAGATTGGTTTTAAGTAGAGACATAGTGGCTTAAGTTCTTTTGATCACATCTTTCTCATGACATGAAAATTAAGAATTTAAATATAAAAAGAAAGAAGAAAAGGAGGGGAGAGAGAGAGAGAGAGAGAGAGAGAGAGAGAGAGAGAGATATTAAAATGTGTCCCGGGTATAGAATGTGTAGAAGAAAACATTCAGCTCTAGTTATTAGAACTTAGCTCTTGTGCTGGCTGTGTCACTAGCTCTTTTTGTAACTATGACCAAGTCCTTTATCTTTATAGTCCTGTTGTATTTTCTGAAAAATGTGGTAATTGCTCTGTAGATTATCATTCCCTACATTGAGACTTTGTGACTCAGGCTCATATTAAAGCAAAAATGTGGAGAATGCATCTTAACTTCAGATCTGCTTGAGTCCATGACTGAATAAGTCAACTACCTATAAAAAGCACATATTTTTATGTATAATGAAAATGTATAGGTTGGTTCTTTTTCTTTACTGCATTCCCTGGATATGCTGCTATCAATGTATCAAATAATTTGTATTTGGGAGACATTGTTAGATATAACATTTTCACATTCACGATAAAGGAAAACAGGAATCCTGTGATGGTTATTTCTTTCACTCCTATAAATATAGTTATTGTAGTTTATAAGAAATATTACTTTTGAATAAGAGAGTAGTCTAAGAGGGCACAGCTTGTTATTCTATATTTCTCATAGTTTATAGTTAAAAAGTAAGTGAGATTCAGCACTTAATCATATGTTACCTCTAACAATTTGGGGATGTGAAATTATCTCTCCAACTAGATTATAAACTCATTGAGTGAAGAGAACCTGTCTCATAAACACATTTTGTGTCAACCAAAACCCAAATGCAGTGCTATCCACATAATACACAAGTTAACAATGCACTTCCTCTCTGATACTATAATATAAAGCTACTGACTCATGACATTTTAGCCTTGTATGGTGATTATAATGTTTCTAATTCAACTTCCCATGTAATGTGGTAGAAACCAAGTGAAGAGGGATGTACTATCTAGTGAAGCAGTCCAATGCACCATGGAAGAGCCAGCCTTTCACTATGTTGAGCTAAAATGTGTAGCTCCATGACTCTTTATAGTTGTAACCAATAGAACCTTCTAAACAAACAGAAAAAAAGTCAACTTCTTGTCCTTATTTTTTTCTTGTTCATCCCTAGAGTTTCTCATTTTTAAGTATTTATATAAGGAACTTAACAGCTTCTGAGTAAATACACAACAAAACATTTGAAAAAAATTAGTCATTATAAAGTAATGAAGTGAGGTTTGTCATATCCCTATTTCCATATTGAGCAAGATGAGTTCAGGTGATTTATTTCAGAAGTACTTAATTAATGCTTAATGTGTGGCATGCACTGTTCTAACTGCTTTATAAATATTAACACATTCCAAATTACAGAACAACCTTATGAGATAGATACTATTATTGACACCATATTATGGATGAGGAAACTGAAGTACAGGCCATTTAGGTAACTTGCCCAGGATATTTCAACTTGTAGAAAGAGGTTGAACTGTGAACAAGGCCTTCTGACTCTCTTCTCATCTGTTATGCTATCATGGGATATGTTTCATGTTTTTGTTTTTGTTTTTGTTTTTTTAAGCAGGGACATTTAATTTTTTAAATTTTTTGTTCCCATAAGTAAGTACCTAATTGTTTAAAATTTCCATTTTCATGAGACATTATTTAATTATTTTTAAACTGTTTCCTTTTAAATATCTAGAAAAGGTACTATGTAAAAATCTGAAAAGACACTGCTTTCATTTACTCTGTTTTTGCCTCCTTGAAAGCACTATACCTTTATTTTGATTACATGAAAAATTTTTCCTATTTAATTAACTGATGTCGTTAACATCTGGATAAATTTTACTCTGGACTCTAAGGATGCTGTTACATCAGCTCTGTTTTCTGTCTCTGGGGTAGCTCTTTATTTTTTCCCATCCAGGTCCTTTCTAGTCTCCCACACTGAATTTATTTAAATACTCACATTAGCTAAGGTCAAGTTCTTTAAAATTTTATTGTTTATGCTGCTACAGTAGTCCCACTTTTCCCCCCTTTGCCCCCTCCACCCAGCACACCCCCAACTTCCATAATCAGTCCCCTCACCAGTGTCCATGTTCATGGGTCCTTCATAGGTGTTCTTTGACTAATCCTTTCCCCTTATTTCAATCAGTTACCCCCTCCCCTCCCCTCTTACAGTGGTCAGTCGGTTCTATGATTCTATGCCTCTGGTTCTATTTTGCTGATTGGTTTATTTTGTTCATTTAATTCCTCTTATAAATGAGATAATATGGTATTTATTTTTCACTGACTAGCTTATTTCACATAGCATAATATTTTCTAGTTCCATCCATGCTGTCACAGAAGGTAGGAGCTCCTTTTTTCTTTCTGCTGCATAGTATTCCATTGTGTAGATGTACCACAGTTTTTTGATCCACTCATCTGCTGATGGGCACTTAGGCTGTTTCCAGCACTTGGTTCTTGTAAATAGCACTGCTATGAACATAGGGGTGCATGATTTCTTTTGAATTGGTTTTTTGGGATTCTTTGGGTATAATCCCAGCAGAGGGATGGCTGGGTCAAAAGGCAGTTGCAGGGGAGAGTAGTGGGGGTAAGATGGGGATGACTGTAATTGCACAACAATAAAAAAGGTAAAATATAAAAATAATAAAAATAATTTATGATAAAAAAACAAAAAGAAAAAATAAGACAAAAGGCAGTTCCATTTTTAGTTTTTTGAGGAGATTCCAAACTGTTTTCCGCAGTGGCTGCACCACTCTGCACTCCCACCTACAGTGCACTAGGATTCCCTTTTCTCCACATCCTCACCAGCACTTGTTTGTTGACTTGTTAAATATGGTCATTCTGACAGGTGTGAAGTGGTATCTCATTGTGGTTTTAATTTGCATCTCCCTGATGGCTAGTGATGTTGAGCATTTTTCCCTATGTCTATGGGCCCTGTATATGTCCTCCTTAGAGAAGTGTCTATTCATAGCCTTTGCTCCATTTTTATTTGAATTATTTGTCTTCCTGGTGTTGAGTCGTATGAGTTCTTTACGTATTTTGAAAGTTGAATCTTTGCTGAATATATCCTTGGCAAATATGTTCTCCCATACAGTAGGTACCCTGTTCATTTTGATGATGGTTTCTTTGGCTGTGCAGAAGCTTTTTAATTTGATGTCATTCCACTTGTCTATTTTTTCCTTTATTTCCCTTGCCCTAGGGGATACATTGGCAAAAATATTGCTACACAAGATTTTACTGCCTATGTTTCCCACTAGGATTTTTATGGTATCAAGACTTACATTTAAGTATTTTATCCATTTTGAGTTTATTCTGGTGAATGGTATAAGATGGTGGTCTAGTTTCATTTTTTGGCATGTACTAGTCCAGTTCACCCAATACTGTATTTTGAAGACACTGTCTTTACTCCATTGTATTCTTTTGCCCATTTTGTCAAATATTAATTTGACCATAGAGACACAAATTTATTTCTGGGCTCTCTATTCTGTTCCACTGATCTATGTGTCTGGTCCTAATGCAAGTACCAGACTGTTTTGATTACAGCGGCCTTGTGGTATAGTTTAATATCTGGTATTGTGATCCCCCCAACTTTGTTCTTCTTCCTCAAGATTGCTGAGGCTATTCAGGTTCCTTTTTTGGCTAAGGTCAAGTTTAAAACATCAAGTAAATACCATATTGCATTTATTTATATTTTTCGTTGTCTTTAAATTCCTAATAACTCACCTACAGTGTCTAACACCAGTTCTATGTCAGCAACTAGGATCCTGGGTTTATTATGTGCCTGTTTCACACTAGGGTTTTTCATATTTGTCATATGATATAATCCTGCTAGAAAGCTGAAATGCTGAGGTTAAGTATTTTGACCAAGGTTCAAATTTTGGTCTTTGTAATTCTAAAGCTCATTCTATACACCATAGAAAAACTAATCTTTCTTTACTTTTCTGGCCTTAGTTCCCTCATATATGCAATGAAAACAAATGGATTGAGAGCTTACTCAGTGCCAGGCACTAAGCCAGCTCCTGCCCTAAATGGTTCACAGAAATAGGTGCATAACTATGATACAATGGGATCATAGTGAATAGTTCTATTTGAATAGTGCTTTGAGAAATTGGTGATCCCTTCTGTCTGACAGATTTGAGAACTTGGCCTTAGAAGAACGAGGGGGATTTCTCCCTTTTTAAGGGGGTACATTCCATAATTCCATATGACCTTAATATATGTAAAATATAATATTAAAGTATATATATATATATATATATATGTATAGTATATATAAACAAATTTAAGAGTGTGGCATCAAAATTATAATTTGCTAAACTTTTGAAGTCCATGAGAACAGGAACTATGTCCAATAATTTGTATATAGTACTTAATACATATTTGGAAAATGAATAAAGGAAAACATCAGTTTTTGTAAATATACCAACTCTTGCCTATACATAACTAACAATTCAAAGATTTTTAATGAGTAATTACTATGTTATGCATAGTGCCACCTTTATTATTTACATAATATTCAACTTCAGTATTTATTCAGAAACTTGTTGTGTAAAATATTGTGGTGAGGGAGGTAACAGTAAATATATCTATGGTTCTAGTGAAGTTTAAATCAAATTAGTGTTGTTCTTCAATTCTGTTAAATCTATGGCAGTTTTAATAGAATGGTGTAGATGGAACCCATATTGTAATACTTGCAAGAGTGATTGGGAGTGAGGAAGAGGAGGCATCAGGTGAAAAATACTCCAAGAATAAAGGCTTAGGAAGCCTTCCCTGAGAGTGAGAAAGAGCTGACCTGTAGAAAAGTCACATGGATGTTTTTTTTAGCAGGGAGAGGCAGAATTGCAACTTAAGAGATAATGGGAAGATACCTGAAGAACATGGTCAAGGAATGGGTGAGTTATTCATGACATGGCTTGGCCTCTACATCAGTAACCTTGTGGGCCTAAACGTAAGTTTAAAGAAAATTAAGGGTATGTAACATAGGGATTCCTAAATCGATGTCATCTGTGCACTAAGATTATCTTTTGGAAATTTGTTGGAAATTCTGAAAATAAAATATAAACACGAGGGGCTGTTCCTTATTAATGTTTATACATCTTGACATCTAGTTATATGGCCCCAAGTTAGTCCTCAATACATATTTCTTCAGGGAATATATTTATGAGAGATAAATTAGAAAGAACTACTATCAATATGCATTCAATAATTGAATATGAACTATTTACCCTGAACAGTTTAGAGTCCTTAATTTACTTGCCTGATGGTAAAGAGCTAAATTTGATATTTCATAATCACTTGCAACTCTAGAGTTTTTGAAATTTTTTATCTTTTGAAGAAGGAGTCTTATATGACATTTGACACACCTGATAACCCAAATTGTATTGTTTCACTGATTACTAATATGAAAGCCATTTTGTGGCTTGAATGTTTTTAGTGGAAAAAGTGTTTAGTAGTACATGTGATTGATAATACCATTCATTTTCAGAACCTGAGAATTTAAGCTCAGTTTTGTGTCTTTGTGAGTTGAAGAAGTTTTTATTATGCTGAGAACCTTTATGACTTTTTGTGGGATTGTGCTGTTATTTACAATAGAATCAAGGCATTTTGGTCTCCTTCATTGATATGGAATTATATATCAGGCAAGTTTAATCATTTAAGTCACTTAGTACTTGGTATTATGGATGATAGAATGTTAGCCCTAATTTTCTCATCATCCCTGTATGGTGTACTTACATAATTTTAAATTGATGAAAACAGCATGGTAACTACAGTATAGAATTTCATCAGCTTTAATAGGCAGACCATTCACCTATGTATAACTGTAAGTGGTCTCTTTAACTCAGTATCGAAACCATTAATCCTCCTCTTCCTCTTTCTTTTTGGCTTGGCCATTTAAGCCGAGTTCTTTTTTGAGTGATTCTTAATCTATAGTTATCTTCTTACTTTCCATCTATGTTGGCGCATACTTTAGTATATAGGCTTCCTTGCTGGTTTAACTTCAGCATTTTTCTTGAGTTTTACTTTCAAACTCTTGTTTTCTTTTCAGGCTCTTACTCAGATCTTGTACTGAAACTTTCATGTGAAGAGATCTTTTATTTTTCTGTCTCTTTATGATTTTCATAATCCAGATTTTGACATGTGAGTTTAAAAATTAGCAAGAGAGAGGGGAGTTTTTGAAGGCACTGACTACCTTCAGGTTTTTCATAATTTTAAAATCTTGGCTCAAATTTTTCACTTGGATTTGTATAACCATTTTTTGTAAATAGTTTTTATTATTGGGGAGGGATTTAGTATCCCCAAAGGCTTTTATGCTTCCCTTCTGCCAGCTGGATGCCAGATTTCTGGACCATATGTTTTCTTGAATAGCAGATTTTAAACCCAATGCGTCAAGAATTTTCTAACTTATTTGCCAGATATGCATGAGATGATATATTCAAAAAATTATAAGCAGTTCCGGATCCTCTGGCTTCCATGGATAGGCAATAATGAATTTTCATATTGTAATTACAGGAAGCTGGGAAGAAAATTGAGAAACTTGAGATTTTAAATTTGTATTCATGACTCCATTATTATGACATCTGAGAACTTTAAATATTGAAAAACTCAATATCACTATTTGGTGACAAGCCTTGAGTTGAGATTTGTAACAGATACTTTAAAAATGAGAGTTAAACATTGCTCCTTATCATTATCTACTTCATGCAGCATTGGAATGATTGAATGAGATAATGAATATAAAAACACAACATAGTGTCTGGCACAGAATAAGAGTACCATACATGTTAACTATTATTAACATCTAGGGATACCAATTGTTTAATAACCAAGATACTATAGAATATCTTTAAAACACATCATAAATTGTGCTCAGTAAAGCAAATTTATCCTCATTTTCTTTTAGTGGTTATATTGTAAACCCTAAACTCACTCTTGGAGTTTTTACTCAATAAATTTCCCCGTATCCCAATTGATTAGAAATTGATATAGAGAATTTTTTAAATTTACATGTACTTGGTATACAACATTATATTAGTTATATTAGTTTCTGATGCACAATATGGTGATTCAACATTTTTATCCCTTACAATATGATCACCCCAATAATTCTAGTGACCATCTGTCACCATGTAATCATCACAATTTTATTAACTTTATTCTCTTTCACATTTTTCATCCATCCCCCTATGCCCTCTCCTCTGGTAAACTTCTCTTTGGTCTGTTTTTATGAGTGTGTTTTTATTTTGTTTTGTTTTTTAGATTTCACGCATAAGTGAAACCATGTGGTATTTGTATTTCTCTGACTAATTTCACTTAGCATTAAGACTTCCTAAGTCTATTCATGTTATTGCGATGACAATATTTCATTCTTTTTATGCTGCACAATATTCAATTTTATATAATATATAAATTTCTTTATCTATTTATCTATCAGTGGACACCTAGGTTGCTTCCATATCATAGGTATTATAAATAATGTTTCAATTAACATAGGTGCATCTATATATTTTCTTTTATTTTTTAAAAATTTTATTTGTTGTATATTTTATTGATTATGCTATTAATGTTGTCTCATTTTTTCTCTCCTTTATCCCCTCTGCCCTGCACCCCATCGCATCATCCCCAATTTTCCCGCCACCACTTTTCTTAGCCCCACACCTTCCACCTCCCACCATAATCCTTCCCCCATTTGGCTTTGTTTATGGGACCTTTATGCATGTTCCTTGATGACCCTTCCCCTTCTTTTCTCCTGTTACCCCCCCCCTCCTCCCATCTGGTTAATGTCAGTTAGTTTTTTATATCAATGTTGCTGGTTATATTTTGCTTGCTTGTTTATTTTGTTGATTAGGTTCCACTTATAGGTGAGATCATATGGTTTCTGTCTTTCACCACCTGGTCTATTTCACTTAGCATAATGCTATCCAGTTCCATCCATGCTGTTGCAGAAGGTAGTAGCTCTCTCTTTCTTTCTGCTGCATAATATACCATTGTGTAAATGTACCATAGTTTTTTGATCCACTCATTTACTGTTGGGCACTTAGGTTGCTTCCAATTCTTGGCTATTGTAGATTGTACTACTAAGAACAATGGGATGCTAGGTTCTTTTGAATTGGTGTTTGAGGGTTCTTAGGGCATAATCCCAGCCGTGGAATTGCTGGGTCAAAAGGTAGTTCCATTTTTAGTTTTCTGAGGAAATTCCAAACTGTTTTCCACACTGGCTATACCAGTCTGCACTCCTACCAATAGTGCACTAGGGTTCCCTTTTCTCCACATGCTTGCCAGCACTTGTTGTTTGTTGATTCATTTATGATGGTCATTCTGTCTGGTGTGAAGTGGTATCTCTTTGTGGTTTAAATTTGCTTCTCTTGATGGCTAGTGATGCTGAGCATCCTTTCATGTGTCTCTGGGCCCTGTGTATGTCCTCCTTGGAGAAGTGTCTGTTCAGGTCCTTTGCCCATTTCATAATTGGGTTGTTTGTCTTCCTGAAGTGGAATCATCTGAGTTCTTTATATATTTTGGAGATCAAACCCTCGTCTGAGGCATCATTGGCAAATATATTGGCAAATATATTGGTCCCCTTTTCATTTTGCTGATATGTTCTTTAGCCATGCAAAAGCTTGTAATTTTGATGAAGTCCCATTTATTTATTCTTTCCTTTATGTCCCTTGCTCTAGGGGACATATCAGTGAAAATATCACTGCATGGAATATCTGAGATTTTCCTGCCTATATTCTCCTCTAAGTCTTTTATGGTGTTGTGACTTATATTTAAGTCTTTTATCCATCTTGAGTTGATTTTTGTGTTGGTGTAAGTTGGTGGTCAAATTTCTTTCTTTCTTTTTTTTTTTTGCATGTAGCTGTCCAGATCTCCCAACAGCATTTGTTGAAGAGGCTATTTTTACTCCAGTTGATGCTTCTGCCCCCCTTTGTCTAATATTACTTGACCATAGAGGCATGGGTTTATTTCTGGGCTCTCTATTCTGTTCCATTGATGTATGTGTCTGTACTTATGCGAGTACCAGACTGTTTTGATTACAGTAGCCTTATAATATAGTTTGATGTCAGGAATTGTGATCCCTCCTACTTTGTTCTTCTTTCTCAAAATTGCTGGAGTTATTGGGATCATTTATGATTCCACATAAATGTTTGAAATATTTGTTCCATACCTGTGAAATATGTCATTGGTATTTTAATAAGGATTGCAGTGAATCTATAAATCACTTTGGATAGTATGAGCATTTTGATGATGTTAATTCTTCCAATCCATGAACGTGGTATATAGTTTCATTTATTTCTGTCTTCCTTAATTTCTTTCTTCAGTGTTGTGTAGTTTTCTGAGTACAGGTCTTTATCCTCCTTGGTTAACTTTATTCCTAGGTACTTTATTTTTCTTGTTGTTATATAGAAAGTGGGACTTTTCCCCTGATTTCTAATTATGATATTTCATTGTTGGTTGTCAAAAATGCCTTCAATTTCTGAATATTGTGTTTGTACCCTGCTGTTTTGCTAAATTGACTTATTAGGTCTAGTAGTTTTTTGGTGGATCCGATAGGTTTTTCTATGTACACTATCCTGTCATTTGCAAATAATGACAGTTTTACATCCTCCTTTCCGAGTTAGATGCTTTTATTTCTTTTACTTGTCTGATCTCTGTGGCTAGAACTTCTAATGCTATGTTGCATGGAAGTGGTAATAGAGGACACCATTCTCTTGTTCCCGATTTTTTCCCATTCAGTATAATGTTGGATGTTGGATGTTGGTTTTCATATGTAGCCTTTATTATGTTGAGGCATGCCCCCTTTATTCCCACTTTGTTGAGTGCTTTTATTATAAATGGGTGCTGTACCTTATCAAATGCTTTTCCATACCTATTGATATGATCATGTGGCTTTTATCTTTCCTTTTGTATGGGACACAGTGAAGGCAGTCCTGAGAGGAAGGTTCATAGTAATACAGGCCTACCTAAAAAAGATAGAAACTTTTCAAATAAACAACTTAATCCTATATCTACTGGAACTGGAGAAACAACAGCAAACAAAGCCCAGAGCAAGAGGAAGGAAAGAAATAATCAAGATCAGCGTGCAATTGAATGACAAAGAGACTAAAAGCACAATTCAAAGGATCAATAAATCCAGGAACTGGTTCTTTGAAAAGATAAACAAAATTTATAAGCCCTTAAGGAGACTCATCAAGAAAAAAAAAAGGGAGAGGACCCAAATAAATGAAATCAGACATGAAAGAGGAGAAATTACAAGTGATAGCACAGAAATATAAAGGATTGTCAGAAATTACTATGAACAACTATATACCAAGTAATTTGAAAATTGGGTGAAATGGACAAATTTCTAGAAAAATATAATCTTCCAAACCTGAATGAAGAGGAAGTAGAAAGTCTGAATGGACCAATAACAGCTGGTGAAATTGAACCAGTAATCAAAAAAACTTCGGGCACACAAAAGCCCTGGACCAGACAGTTTTCCAGGAGAATTTTACAAAGCATTTAAGGAAGAGCTAACCCTTGTCCTTCTCAGACTATTCTAAAAAATCCAAGAACTGGGAAGACTCCCAAACTCTTATGAGGCCAACATCATCCTAATCCCAAAACCAGATAAAGACACAACAAAGAAAGAAAACTACAGGCCAATATTGCTGATGAATATAGACGCTAAAATCCTCAACAAAATATTGGCAAACCGCATCCAGCAATACATTAAAAAGATCATCCACTATGGTCTTATCCAGTGGGATTCATCCCAGGGATGCAAGGATGGTACAATATTTGCAAATCAGTAAATGTAATACATCACGTACTTATATCTTTATAAATTAGTGTTTTTGTTTTCTTTGGGTAAATATTCAGAAGTGGGATTGTTGGATTCTGTGGTAAATCTATTTTTGACCTTTTAAGAATCTCCATACTGTTTTCCATAGTAACTGCACAAATTTGCAGTCCCACCAATAATGCATCAGAGTCCCCTTTCCTCTATATCCTTACTAACACATGTTACATTTTGACAATAGCCATTCTGACTGGTATGAGATGGTATCTCATTAGAGTTTTGATTTGTATTTCCCTGAGGAGTAGTGATATTGATCATCTTTTCATGTGTCTATTGGTCACCTGTATATCTTCTTTAGAGAAACATCTTTTCATGTCTTCTGCCCATTTTTTGATGGGATTGCTTATTTTTTTGTTACTAAGTTGTATGAGTTGCATATATTTTTATATCAATCATTTTTCAGATAAAGCATTTGCAAATATATTTTTCCATTTCATAGGTGGTCTTTTTGTTCTGTTGATGGTTTCCTTTGCTGTACAGAAGCTTTTTTAAAATTTTGATAAAGTTCATTTGCTTATTTTTGCTTTGCTTGTCTTGCTTGAGGGAACATATTGAAATAGGTATTACTACATTGATGTCAAATGGTTTATAAACTATGTTTTCTTCTAGAAGTTTTATGGTTTCAGACCTTACATTTATAGAATATTTTGTATGTATGTTTATGCTGATAAGAGGATAGTAGAAGAAATGGTCTCTCATAGGTAGAAACAGGAAATAAGAGCTCAAAACCTTATTAACATTTGTTTAACAGGAGAAATATGATAGATTATATATTTTGGTTAGCAATAGACTGTGGCCAGTAGGGTTATATTGTTATAAGCCAGGAAGCTAAGTCAGATTCTAAAAGGTTTTCAGAAATTAGAGTGGAAAAGCAGAGTCCAAAGTTTGGACAACCTATAGTAGAGAGGCAGTTGGGACAAATCATGTGTGCTGAGAAGATGGTGTTCTCTGAAACTGAAAGAGGGTGTTAAGGAAGTTATATTAAAATTAATGGAATATACAGACCCACAGGGGTCAATAAATCCTTATAATTTCAGAGGCAAGGGACTGTGTTTCCTCAGGGATTCAAAGTTATGGAGAGTGCCCTTCTGGGTTTTCAGTGTTGTGAAATGCCACCATAACCAGAAATTAACCTCCAATATGTATGAGTTGACAATGAAAGAAAGAAATCAGGACCATTGGGTTAAGCTTTTGGGAATCTGCCTACCCATTTTGAACACAGATTACCAAGATATCAGATATGATGAAATTGGGTACTGAGCTCTTCATATGTACACTAACAATTTCAGGTATTTTGGCTAAATAGATGAACCTTTTTGGGCCTGTGTTCAATGTCAAAGTAATCAATAGAATAATATGTTCATCACTGGCTTTGCTAATTCTGTTGTGAGCTCATTTAGATTTATTTGGACTATTTTTATATAGATGTGGACTTGATTTTCTTCACTTTTTTAAAAATCTGAAATCAGGATTTAAATTACACACCTTATAAAAGTTGGCATATAAGTTATTTCCCTGTTTATTGAGTCAAACCACAGTTGAAATTTATAGGTTTCATAGAGTTGTTTTTATTGAGGATGACTTTTACTTTTCAAGGTTAAGGTTTTGCTTTCAACTCTCACGGTATAATTAAACCAATCTTCTTTCCAGGTCCCCACTGCTTTGAGGATTTTGTAGCCTTTCCTTGGAGACTTGTTGAGACTCACCTTGAGAGACAGAGCACAACTATTATATCTGGGCCAGAAAGATGACTTTATAATGACCATATTATAATTACACATCTTTCTTTAGCATTAGCAAGGGCATTGATTACTTGTCCAAAATTCAATTAAATGATGTTAAAAAGCCAGTGTTTTTACATTTTCTCTAAGATTCTCTGTAAAGAAAGGCCTATAGTTTTCAATCCAGGATAAATCACATTAAAAAATCAAGAGAAAAAATGGAATTCTTATTTTAGAGATCTTTAAGGAAGGATACTCCAAGGCCTGTGTGAATATTGGGGCATGTAGAACTTAAAATTCTATTCTGTACGTGCTCCCAACAATTCATTTGTAACCCTTTACTAAAGCAGTCAACTTTTCAATTAACTCTAGATATTTGATATATTTCACTCATGCATATGATATGAATGTGGTATAATGCCTCTAACTGCAGTAACTTCAGACATAAAAGGTAGAACTCTTGTGTACACTTATCCAGAAAATTTACTTTCCTAGAAAACTCTCCTTTAATCCACTAAAAGTATTGGCATTGATGTATTAAACTACTTGGTCCTTGAAATCAGGGTACATTTGGTCCTCTCTCAATATTTTTAGCCACAAAGCTTTTTTCTCTATCCTTTCACTAGTTTTATAAGTGCTCCTAATAAAGAGTTAAGGTTTTTGTATTGAAACTGAGTATCTGAATTTATTGACTATAATACCAGCGATTAGTTCATGTGAGGAGGCCTTCATTGGATGCCTATTAGATACAGTGATGAATTAATCCCTTTACACAAGTGATTTTTAACCTGTGTGACACAAGAATTTTTAAAACATACAATACCTTACTATTTAGTCAAGGGCACTGACCTCTTTTCCCCCTGATTGTCAAATAAAAAATGACAACAGTCACTACAACAATAGCCCTACAGTGTGAATGAATTGAAATTATACCCATTTTTAGTCAGATTGTCAAAACAATATATTTTTGGTATAGTTCAGGTTGAAAATTGCTGCTTTACACCATCAAATTGGTTAGAGGCTACTTTTGTTTACCTCTTTGACAAATGACCATCCTTATGTGACCCACAAGTTTGATTACAGACTCACTTGAGCTGTTTGTAAGTATTCAGATGATAAAAAAACATTTAGTGATAGCTTTTGATATTATTTTGCTATATGTGTGTGTTGGTGAAGAGAAAATGGTCAACCAAATCTTATCAAAGAGAAAATTCTATTGAGTTAAATTTAATATGAACTTTGGGGGGACCACGAAATTTTCAAACCACTGGAGTGCTGTCTAAAGTCCTTAGCAGGAATTTATAGGATGCCATTATAGTTTAAAAGTTACTAACTTAAATTTGACTCATGGAATGAGCTTGTTCTATAACAAAATCTAACTGAAAGAAAATCCTTGTTGAAATTTCAACCACATTTTTAGAAAGGAATTTCCATGATAGAGATTAAGTTGAAAAGTATTTGAGTCAATGTGCAAAATAGGAGTACAGATCCTTAATGATTAGTGTCTTTGATAAATGGGTAGTTCCAACACTTCTTCCTAATAACTAATAAACTTGAATATCCACAAGTGTATAATTACCTGCTTAATTAGAGGATGTCAATTATGCTATTCTATAATCCTGTGTACATTAATAAAGGTGATAGAAAATGCTTTAAAAATGCAAATAGGAAGTTGCACTTTTCAGGTTGTTTCTCTACCCACTTATCATGTCAACCTGACGTGAATCATTGCCTGTCCTGGCCTAAGAGAGCCTGTGAACTGGAAAGAAACGCTCTGACCTTCATCTACTTCTTTTCATCTTTTGTTCTTCCTGGATATGTTGGATGCATAAACTTTGCTTTGATTGTCTGTTGCAGGCTACTTAAATAAAACAATTTTCCAAGGGCAGATCATTGTTACCATACTACATTTATGGCCACTAAGTTTATACTCTGCTTAAAACCTTTTGAGAGAGGTTCCTGTTTCATAACACATATACACTCATTGAGTCACTTTCAAGATCCTGTAGAAACTACCCACTTATTATTTCTCTTCCACAGTGTGAACATGCCATCCCATGCTTCTCACCCTCATTCTCAATGTTCCTCTTTCCAGGAATGCTCTCTGTCCCTCTACCCTCACCTAGGTCCTCAACCTTTAAGGCCCAGTTCCACTTTCTCCTGTTTGAAAACTCTCTTGACTACTCCATGCCTGAGTGACATTTGCTAATAACTCTCATTGCATTTATTGTTAATGTTACAGAATTTTGCTCCTATTTGTTTAGATTGTTTGCTTTTAATTTATATTATGTTGTTCTTGCCTCCCCAACTCAGTAGAGGCTTTTTGAGTGCAGAGGCAGTGTCTTAGAGCTCTACTGATTCCCCAGAAACACATGACACAAGTCTGTGCATGTGGTTGGTGTAAAATAATGTTCATTGATTGATTGATATTTTCTCACATGAATATTTTAAAGGCCTAATTTGCTTGAATTTTCGGGAATGGTAATAAATATTTGTTAAGTGGATAAAATGAATGGTAGCTATGTTTATTTGTTTATTTTTACCCTTCCCCTGTCCTCATCCATTGTCAACCAATTGAGTGTATGATTCTTAGGACAGGGATTTTATCTTGTTGCCTTTGTATCCTGAGCATGTAGATCAATGCCTAGGTCATACTAGATGCCCAGCAAACACCTGTAAAACGAATATGCAGCAAAATCACCCAGCATCTATTAAATTCAATCAGTCTTGTGATTCATTTTGTATTTTACTCATCTCAAGTATTTGAATGTTATAGGATATGAATTGCCCAATATATTGTTTCCATTGTCTTCAAGTTTAAATCCAGTTTTGGGTGAACAAAAATCTTTTAATGGCACTGGGACTTCTGTCCCATGCACATAAGCAAGCAGTTAACCTGTATTGTTTAAAAACAACTGTGTTTAGAAATCAGGTTTTTAGTTGTTCTTATATTAAATTTTGATTAGGTTAAAATATTTAAACGTCATTTGTTAGCAAATTCTCATAATTTTCTATACCATTTAAAAAGAGATATACCTTTAAAAAAAGATGATTTTCTTTGACAAAATCCAGTCATATACATTGCTAAAGCTATGTTTGAATGAGACACTGTAGCACCTGTTTGTTTTTCTATGACCATATGTATGAACGGAGGTGGGTCTTTTCATTGCTTCATGAAGTGAAATACCTTATCTGCTTTCTGTAAAAGGTATATTAAATTTAGTACTCTCAGAGTATTGTGGGAAAGTGTAATTAAGTTAAAAAACTTAATGAAAAGGTTCTGCACATAGGCAAAATATCCTTATTTTTACAGTTTTTCTTTTTAGATAGAAGGCTCAATTTTCCATAAGATGCCTATGAAATCATGGTTTCCATCTGCAGTCCTAAGTACCTCTCATATGCCTTAAAGAAGGTGTATTGGTGGACCACTAACCATAATATGTGAGGGAAATTGAACCTGAAGCAAATATGAAAACTTAAAAGCTTTTAAACTTTGTCAGCCTGCCAATTCAAGCAGCATGTGGCAGGTGTGTCATATATTTGAAGAGCCAAAGTAAATGGCCACAAGAAATTCCAAGGTAATAACAGATGTAAAGAAAGTTTAAAATGGAAAGAAAGAAAACATTGTTTTTATTGTTTATTCAGGAGGTTGACAAATGCATTTAAAGAAATGCCTCTTCAGATATTGCCTTAGGTGCCAAATAGTATCTTTCTGATCTTCTGGAGCAGGCATTGACAATGTTTCTGTTATGTGCTGGTGTGTGGAGGGAAAGCAAAAGAAAGGAGGGGAAAAGGAAAATGTCAAAAAAGTGGTCAAAATTAGATGCTGGCAGTGGCCTTGCAAACAGCTCTGGAACAAGTTACTATTTCCATTAGATAAGTAGAAAATATTTATTTCTTTTGTTTTACCAGGAAAACATCCACGAGAAAAGGTGTAAATTTTTAAAATATATAATCTCCTTTTTTAAATGAAAGTACTTAATAATGAATCTAGTACATGTGTAATTTTAAAGTAAACAGTTTTATATTTTGCTTGTGTTATGTCTCACTTAGAATTCTTATAAATGAACATTAATTAGAAGTCAAAATTAACTTATATTTTCAAAGAAGAATACTTTGGGAATGTTTCTTCCTATGGCTCAAAGTGAAATCTCCCCACTCCCAGTTCAGTTTCATCACACTGATTATTGGGCAAAAACATTTCTAGGATTAACCTACTGTCCAAATATATAGGGAGAAATCATTTAGGTATCCCAAATTCTTACTCTAAATGCAGGATAAGATCTTGCCTCTATCAAATCAGCAGGGATAGATTATTCCTTATAGGAACTGAGTACTCTGTAGATCAAGAATCCCAGGTATTAACACTCCAATTTAAAAGTTAGAATTTTATGGTGTCACCACTTATATTTAAGTCTTTTATCCATTTTGAGTTTATTTTGGTGTGTGCTGTAAGTTGGTGGTCTAGTTTCTTTTTCTTTTCTTTTTTTTGCATGTACTTGTCCAGATTTCCCAACACCATTAATTGAAGTCGCTTTTTACTCTATTTTATGTTCCTGCCCCCTTTGTCAAATATTAACTGACTGTATTGACATGGGTTTATTTCTGAGCTCTCTATTCTGTTCATTGGTCTATGTGTCTGTTCTTATGCCAGTACCAGACTGTTTTGATTACAGTGGGCTTTTAATATAGTTTGATATCAAATATTGTGATCCCTCTTACTTTGTGCTTCTTCCTCAAAATTTCCGAAGCCGTTTGGGGTCATTCGTGGTTCCATATAAATTTTTGAATTATTTGTTCTATATCTGTGAAATATGTCATTGGTATTTTAATAGGAATTGTGCTGAATCTATAAATTGCTTTGGGTAGTATGGACATTTTAATGATGTTAATTCTTCCAATCCATGAACACAATATATGCTTCCATTTATTTGTGTCTTCCTTAATTTCTTTCTTCAGTGTTGTGTAGTTTTATGAGTACAGGTCTTTTACTTGTTTGGACAATGGCAGGGGGGATTGACTGTGGAAGTTGGTGGGGGGAGGGTAGGAGTGAGCAATGGGGGAAAAGGTGGGAAAACTATAACTGAACAATAAATAAAATAAAATAATGAAAGCTAGAATTGAGAGAAAATACTCAACTTTATGGGTCTAATAGCTTCAAAACTGGCAGAAGTGGCCAACTCAACCAGCCTCAAAGGTGCTCCTCTGACAAAATTTCTTGCCAGCATGGTACAGCAGAATTACTATTGAATTACCATTTAATCTTTGACTTTTCAAAATAGGAAACCTAGGGAATGCTATAACAATTCTAGCTTCCAATGAGAAGATAGAGCCAACAAAACTGAGTTTAGACATGATCTTTACCCTCAAGGAATTTACAATCTAATACTGGAGAAAAGTTAAGGGCTATAATGGAAGAATGTGATACATACCATTAGAGACACATAGTATCGTGGCATGCTTAAGAGGGTGGCCTCTATACTCATACTGCCTGAGTTTGAACTATGGTTTGATTACCTACTAGCAACATGAAGTTGTGCAAATTAAATTATTGAAATATTCTTCATCTCTGTTTCCCAGTCTGTAAAATGGGAGTAATCCAAGAGGGATCTAGACAGCATTAAGACTCCATGTAATTCTGAGGTACTCCTTTTGGTGACTCATTTCCATGCAGTAGTGTTTGAGTGTGTGTTTAAGAGTGTTCTTAAGTCATAATGTGTGGTATACCATTCATGATGATTCAGATAGAGGCTGATGTTGAAGTTAGAGTACCTAATGTGTGCTTCTAGAACTTCACAAACACACAATAATTTTGATTCTCTGCGTCTTATGTTCTCTCTCTATTTAAATGAGCAAAGGATTCCCTGGTCAGTGTGGTTTGCTTGGTTTGAGCATTGATCTGTACAGCAAAAGGTTAAGGGTTTAATTCCCAGTCAGGGTACATACCTAGGCTGTGGGTTCAATCTCTGGTTGGGATGCATATGGGGGGCAAGCAATCAATGTTTCTAACATGAATGTTTCCCTCTCTCTGACCCCCTTCTTCTCTCTAAAATCGGTAAACATATTTTTAAAAATAAATTAAAAAAATAAATGAACAAAGGAATTTCCTTGACATCAGGGACATTACCAGTGTTGTTCAACATCTAGAACAGTGCCTGGCACATAGTAAATTATGGATAAATGTAGGTGCAGCACAACTCAGGGATATTATGAAGATGGTGATACATCATGCATGAATGTAATTTTGAGAAAGAATCATGAGTACTACCAAAAAAATGATTAGCTTTTCTTGTTTAAGATTCCCAAGAGAGATAAGAGATAAGAAACTATCTTTATTACAGTTTTCTGCTGGGATTTAAACATGAGTTTTGGAGTCAGAGGATCTTGCCTTGACTTGTGTCTCTACTGCTTAAGGCTTTGTAACCTCAGATAAGTAACCTCTATGAGCTTTTTTTTTTTCTCATTGGTATTTTGGGGTTATCACCCTTCCTTTAGAGTATTTTTCAGAGCTCTGATGATAAATGAAATAAAAGCACTTGTGACTTGCAAATACTATACAAGTACAAATGTGCTAAGCAATGTTCTACATTGAAGGACTAGAAATCATAAAAGGCAAAATTGTATTCCTATTACTCAAGTCTAAGGTAGTGAAGATAAAGCTGTATTATTCCCAAAAGTTGATATGCTTTAAAAAAAACAGGGAAAAATGGACACCGTCCCTGTCTTTTATACACAATCAGAGAAGCAAGACTACATGAGAGAGCTGTCATCACAATAGGTCCCTTTAGTTGTTACATCTAGCTTTTTCTATACCACCTTCAAAATTAGCTCCAGTCTGAAGGAATTCTCTTGGGGATTTGGGTAGGGCCCCATCAAAGGTTGCAGGCTGAGTTAGAAAAAATTCCTTCTTCAATTATTCCTATCTTACATAAATTGTATGGCCAGAGTTTATTTTCTGATAGCTTTTTTAATTTATAAAAGTCCAAAGTTTAAATTTATTATTTATTATTTTATACTTTATGGATCTTTATAGAAAAATTCCTCCAGACCCTCACTGTTTACATTCTGAGCAAAATGTGTGTGTGTGTGTGTGTGTGTGTGTGTGTGTGTGTGTGTGTGTGTATTTGGGGGGACTTTTTCTTTCAAATGTGTTCAGACAGCCTCTATGTAATTTAGTTATAGGATTAAGTTTTAATAATTTTAATATTTTTAAATACAAACTTAAAAAGTCACAGGATATACACTTTCACAGTGCTTTCCTTTTTTTGTTTAATCTTTACTGTATTTTTCCCATGATGATTTAGTCTTTTATATCCACCTTCCCCCAACAACTACTACACTGTTTTCCATGTCCGTGAGTCCTTTATTCTTTTTGATCAATCTCTCCTCCCCCTACCCAACACCCCACACTAGCTGTCTTATTTGGGGATGATGAAAATATTCTGGAATTAGAAAGTGGTGATGGTTGTACAATTTTTGAATATACTAAAATGTATTCACTACCTTGTATACTTTTCTTGTTGTTGTGACTCTGTAGACTTTTAAAAATATAACATTATTCATATATAATACATATACCATCCAATTCACCCATTTAAATTATATATATTTATATATGTAAATGTATATCTATTTTATTATTTTCTTTTTCTTTTTTCTAGAGGTCATTTGCTTGATAACCTTAGTCCTCTAAACATGAGCTGCTTGAAACATATTGCAAAAGGGTTCCTAAACTAATAAGAGCAGCCATAGACCTACTGCATGAAAACCCTGACCTTTGCACCTTTAGGCCCCTCATTCACTGAGTAACTAACTCTTATTCAACATTGATGATTGGCTATTATGTTTTCCAGAAGGGAACTGGACAGCCCACTGTGGCAGATATTTTGGCAGAAAGAGAAGTAAGAGTAGAAGTTTAGCTACTACAATGTACACCTAAAACTAATACAAAATAATATTGAATGTAAGCTGTAATTAAAAATATAATTTTAAATAAATAACTTTTAAAGTAAGAAAAAAGAATAGAAGTGGCAGATACCTACCTTCCACTGAAGGAGGACAACTATAATACTTCCCAGGACATTTATGACCCCAAGTTTTCTACCAGAGGCCAAATTATGTTCAATATTTTCTAAGAAGGCAAAGCTACATAGAATACATTTCCAAAGATTTCCATGAAGAATGACTCAGAGAAACACATGCTTTGGTTTTGAATGGATATGTTTACTTGCATGGATTTTCTAGACAATTTTCCATTGGCATCTGTAAAATTATGTAATACTGAGCTTCATCTTAAATGTGAAAAGGAGAAATAGAAAATTTAGATTCTGTACAGTTATAAAAGACACTGTTTTTGAAAAGTAAATGAAACATTTTTAAGAACTTTAATTTTACTTTTTTGATGAAGTTAACAATTGATATGTGTGATACTCAGAGCTTACTTTTGCTTTAGAAAATTCCTTTTGTTTTGGTGTGTGTTCATGGCATAATACCAGTTATGTAACCTTTCATTTGTCTTATCAACTGAGTTGCTAGCAATTGTTGCTGGTTGACACTGGGTTAAACCGCAAACCTTAAAGCAGCACTGTATATGCTGAAACTTTTTTCTAAATTGTTCCAATACCCTTTCATAGAGACTAATAACTAATAGAGCATACACAGAGAAAAATATCCAGCATCTTTTCAAAGCATTTCTTTATCTGAAGCACATTTTACATTTCCAGCCTCTATCCTACCTCATTTTCAGTAGGTTTCCAGCTAGTTATGTCATGACTATTTTATATGATCACTAACAATTACGTTTCAAGTACACACAGAGTTAACCTCTTAGAGCAACTTAAATTTTCTTAACAATTTCTGTTTTCTGAATTTTGAGAGCAGTTTAAAGACAGGTCTTTGGTAGCCTCTAAAAACAAGACATACAGGTGGATCATGACTGCATAAAAGGCTGTCATGTCAGGGTCTGGTATTTTCTGTGCAATGGGCCCCAGAGTGAATTTCTGTCACAAAGCAGATCAAAATTAAGCATTCTTTTTTTTAAAGTGGTTCTGTTGCCCAGTATTGTATTGCAACAGTGAATCTAACTATTTGCTTCCTTTTACTATGCACAATTCTACACTAGGAATGCTTATTTTATTGACAATGGCTGATTGTACTGTATTGCACTGTCAGTGTTCAAAATGCTGCTTCTTTTAAATAGGATATGGTTACTTCTTTTCCAAATCTAGAGTTTAAATCAGAAGCATTGTATTATGTTTGCTAATTTTATTTTTATGTTTTTCTTGCAGGTTTCTGAAAAGTGCCTTTTCTGAAAACTGCTGCTTTGATTCCACTCTAGAACTGTCTCTAAACCCCTCTCCTAACCACCACCATCCCCCGAAACTTGGCGTGCTTGGAGTTCACCTTCAGCAACTTGTCCATTCTTTTTATTCTTTGATTCTCAGTTTTTCATATTCAATTTTCCTCATCCTGACTTTGCAGCAAAATTTTTTATAGTTGTAACATCCTTACCAATCTTAATCTTTAAAGCCAAGAAATAGGGAAAAAAACTTTTCTCCCCCTGAACTGAGGCCATTCCACAAGTTGAAGGGCAGCCAACAGCATGTGCTTTTTGCAAGAATAATTGAAAACATCAACTGGAGAACACATAATTCTTTTGAAAGTCCACCAGTTATTTGATGTAACTTTGGCAGAAAAACAAAATAAAGCACTCAAGATTTTAACCTTTATGGTTGCCTTCTTAGGAGTTGGTCTCTAATTTGATTTTAGTTATTCTGATACAATTTTTATTGTATGATTGGCTTTTTGTTTGACTACACCTAATTTGACTTAAATGAAAACCTAAGTGCTAAAAAGGAAAAAATCACCAAAGCAACTTGTGAAGTCTTTGTGTTTAGCTTGAATTCATTTTAAATCTTTTAACAAAAGTAATACTTTTCTAGAGAGGGTGTGATTGATTTTAATTTTACTTTCAATATGACTGCTGTCAATATTTCCCTGGTTCGTGATACCAAGTGGCTGACTTTAGAAGTCTGTAGAGAATTTCAGAGAGGAACCTGTTCTCGAGCTGATGCAGACTGTAAGTTTGCCCATCCACCAAGATTTTGCCATGTGGAAAATGGTCGAGTGGTGGCTTGTTTTGATTCTTTAAAGGTGAGTCTCATCTAAATCCACATAATGTTTAAATTAATTATGTTAATTTCTGTTTTTAAAAAGATATGATGTGCTTTCAAAAAGGTAAAGTTAGTATGAAAACACTAAGTTCGGTTTCTTTGAGGTTTTTTATTGTTTTAAAAAATATTTTATTTTTGTCCTGTTATAGTTCCCATTTTCCCCCCTTTGCCCTCCTCCATCCACCCTACCCCCTGCTCCCACAGTCAATCCACACTCTGTTTTCCATGTTTTTAAAGACAGGATGTAGGCCTTGTGTTTGTACAACCAAGCCAGACTAAATTTAATCAAAAGCACTGATCAGGAGAGATAGACTTAAAGAAAAAAAATTGGGAATTTTTATAAGAATGAGAAATTTCAGCCTTGCCATACTTTTTTGTGTATGATTTAAGTTTTGAATAGAGTGATCACAATCCTCATATGACCTAGAGAAACTCTTTACTAAATTATAACTTATTATATATGTTATCAAAATACACTTATGAGGGATCAGTCAGCTTTCAGAAGATAAATTCAGCCAAGATACTATAAGGTGAAAATCTTACTACCCAGGAAAAAAATGATGGCATTTTGAAGTTTCTTAGTCAAAGTATATTTTGAATGTTTAACTGAAACACATTGCTATAAAACTAGATTCATTAGTTTTTTCTTCCTGAACTGCTTTTTGACCAATTTCAGATTTGTGAGTATATTTTATAAAGGAAACCCTATCGCCAATGTCAACAAACCCAAAAAATATGTACTAGGGAGTAAACAAAATGAGAGAAAATGAAATATTATGCAGAATAGCACTTATATGATTGCAGAACAAGATAATATACTGATGTTCATGTTTTATTCATAACTATCCTTAAATTGAGGATAAAAATGTATAAATTAAAGCATAGGAGTAAAAAAGCAATAGACTCCTGATTTAATTAATAAGATTTGCTAGGGTGCATTAAAGATTTTTTTCCAAATGCATCAAAATTAATTAAGCATAACAAGAACCTTCCCAATTTTTGATAATGTTTTATATTCATCATGACCAATTTTAACTCATTAACATTTTTATTTTTATTTTTTAGATTTTATTTATTTATTTTTAGAGAGAGGGTAGGGAGGGAGAAAGAGACGGAGAGAAACATCCATATGTGAGATACATCAGATCAGTTGCCTCTCGCATACCCCCACTTGGGAACCTGGGCCACAACCCAGGCATGTGCCCTGGCTGGTAATTGAACCAGTGACGTTTTGGTTCTTAGGCCAGCACTCAATCTACTGAGCCACACCAGCCAGGGCTCCTCATTAACATTTTTATTTATACATTGGTTGATAGACATGTATTCCTTCATGTACTCTTTTCTTCAGAAAACATTTTATCAAGTGATATACTACTTAAGTAGTTACTTTTACTTATTTTTTGTTTACTAATTTTTTATTGCAAACCATTCCAGTTCTAGAATGGAAACTTGTTTTCAAAAAGATAACAGTAATTCCTACCATTAAAAATGACTGCATTGTTTTTATTTGCAGTAAATATTAAGACTATAGGGCTTATTCTGTTTTATTTTTAATTACAGCATCATTCAAGTTTCACCTACAATTCTTTTGTATATTACTTAAATCTATTGCTGCAGAACTGGGCACTGCCATGATGTGGAAAAGAGCATTGGGTTAGTTAGGGGAAGAAATATATCTTTCATCCAAGAGAATGGGGCACTGCACTAGGCATTTTACATATTTTTTTCAGGAGATCTGGGTTACAGTCTCAGCCCCACTATTGACCTCAGCTACTTAATCTGATCCAATTTGTGTTATTTCATCTCTAATAGATGGGAATTCTTCTCTACTTAACCTCCACAATTATTTAAGTAAGATTAATGAAAAATGCCCATCATGGGGGTAGGTGGAGGTGGAACAGTGTATAGGGGGTGGTAAATGGTGATGGAAAAAATAAAATAAAAATAAATTTTAAAAAGTGAAATAAATGAAAGGTGTCCTTACTATTAACTAAGATGTTTTTAGGAGTCTTAAGAAACAGTCCTATTAAGTTAGTGTTTATTATTTAAAACTACAAACTCATGTTCCAAATGTATATGCCCAAATCTAGTTGTCTGAATGTGATGTTAGTTCTTCAAGCTAAGTATCACTGTTTTTATGGTTTCCCCTTTGATACAGAGCTCCTTTTAGGCTTTGTAAAGCCTATCTTCCCAGGCATCTGGTGGAAGAAGATGTGATATTCCTAATCATTGTTACAGTTCACATGAGTTCTTCCATTTAAAGTGAACAGAGTGCTGTAAAGGAAACTTTGAGGCAGATTATTATGGAAAGGGATTATTATCAAAATGAACACTGCATGATCGCTTTTAAAGCTTGGAAAATGTTTAATTCAGAAACTACATAGATAATGGCCAATGAATATTAATAAGCCACTTCATTATTTAAATATATTATTTTTTCACTGCATTCAGAGTTTTAAAAATAATTTTGCATTATCCTAACACCTGATGACCGGTTATACAGTGGATAGATGATTTACATCATCATTACATTCTCAGATTTTAATGAAAACCTTAGTATTCTAAATATACAATGCCTTTCAAACAATTATTTTGCTATTTAGGAAACACATTTATCATAGTTCCATGTCTGCACAAAAGTTTTGTAGTTCTCTTATGGTGATATGCTTGAAAGGTATGCTAAGTTAAGGGTAATTGAATTATATGGATTGTACTATCGTATCTATAATACACAAGTAACACATGTCAGTGGGTATTGGAACATTTGCTGTCCTCCTTGAGTTTGTATAATTGAAACACCTTTGAAATGCATTTGTCCACTGTTTCTTCTTTCATGAGTGGTTAAATAACTGAAGTAATCATTTCATGAGTTTTGGCCACTTTTTTTGTTTGTTTGTTGTTTGGTCTTTGTAAGGACTCCTTTACCACTAGGTACTCTATTGGATGATGATGGTTCTTTGCCTTCATAATAGGCACAATAAATATAATGTTCTATGCTGACTTCATAATGAGGGAATATTATGAAAATATGGAGGGCGAGCTTGACAGTTAATCGTGCACTGTGCTGAAGTACTATGCCCAGCACTCCATGAATTTTGAGTGTTCAGTGATGAAGGTTACACTATCTTCAGATAAAGCCCTAGATGGTACAGCCCACAGATTAATTTCCACTTACATTAAAGAGTCTTGTGTTATGTTGATATGCAGCCATTTTTGACCCAATTGCCTAGTCAGTCTGTTTGACACAATTTATTTAAATTTTTTTCTCCAAAGTATTGCTTACCCCATTCTGGACCAAAATCTTGATATTACAGTTTGACACTGATTTGGGTGTGTATGGTTAGTGAATGTCCTTGGGAGTTAACAAAACACAGCACTAAAAATACCAACCTAAAATCTTCGAGATTATTTTCATATCCAATATCATTGTTTTCATGTATTCTGCTTCAACAATGTCATATCTTGAACCTTCCTTTGCATACCTAAAGCAGTGTGATATCAACCATGTGTTTTACTGAAAGAATATAAATGTTTTCATTATTTCATTATGACACATCAATACCCATTACATCTGCCCAACACACTCATCAGTTTAGGTAGTTTTGTAACAAAAAGTTCTCAAGAAAGACCTTAGCAGCAGGCATAGTCAGAGAACAGTCATGTCAACCCCTATACATTCCTAAAATATTTGAACTGGGTGAGGACCACACATCAAACAGACCCACACTATCTTCAAACATCACATATGATCACAAGCAAAATATTTTTACAAGTGAAACCTGTTTCGTAGGCATATGAATGTGACTCTATCCTTGCAGGTAAAATTGTGCTGAGTTACCAGTATACTCTGACTAGTATCACTAGTCACAACAGTTTTCACTACTTTAAATTTAATAATTTCTTGACCGAATATGTGCCTCATCTCTGTTTCCTAAGGGAAAAGTTACTGGGAGCAGAAGACTGCTAGCAACATAATCCCAAAGTTTGCTGAATTATCCAAGATTTAGCACCATTTATGAGCTCCATCAGAGGGGTCTGCTGCACTATAAAGACACAAAGGCAGCACCCATCATCCTTACACTGAAAGAAAATATTTTGCTTAAGGATCTTTATCTTCGATGATACTTTAAAAAGGAAGAATCTTTGGTAAAAGTCAATGCTCTTTTGGACATTTCAAAAACCGCTTTTGAAAGAAAAATAGAATTGCAATTAGTACTTAAATATATATTGATAATTCAGTCTCACTTTTTAAACTTTTAATTTCGAAGTAAGCATATACTTGCACAAAAGTAGTAAAAATTGTACAGGGATTTTATCCTTCATTTTGTTTATGTAGTGACTCACATTTATTGATTTGTGAATGTTGTGCCAAACTTATATTCCTGGAATAAATTCCACTCTATCATGGTGTATGATCTTTTTGATGTATTGCTGTATTTGGTGTGCTAATATTTTGTTGAGGATTTTAGCATCTATGTTCATCAAGGATATCAGCATATAACTTTCATTTTTTGTAGTGTCTCCATCTGGTTTTGGAATTAGGGTAATGCTGTCCTCATAAATGAGCTTGGGGACCTTCACTCCTCTTGAATTTTTTTGAAATAGTTTGAGAAGGAGAAGTGGTAGTTCTTCTCAAATGTTTGGTAAAATTCACCTGTGAAGGCACCAAGTCCATGGTTTTTGTTAGTTGGGAGTTTTTTAATCACTGCTTCAATTTCACTAGGTGTAATCTGTCTATTAAGATTCTCTGATTCTCCTGGATTTAGTTTTGGAAGATTGTATATTTCTAGGAAATTATCCATTTCATCCAGGTTGTCCAATTTGTTGGCATATAGTTGTTCGTAGTCATTTGTTACATTCCTTTGTATTTCTTTTGTGTTAGTTGGTTTTTCGCCTCTTTCACTTCTTATTTTATTTATTTGGGTCCTCTCTTTTGTCTTGATGACTCTAGCTGTGGTTCTGTCAATCTTGTTTATCTTTTCAAAGAGCTAGCTCTTGGATTCATTGATCTTTTGTATCGTATTTTAGATACCATTTCATTTATTTGTGCTCTGATCTTTATTATCTCTTTCCTTATAATGACTTTGGGCTTTTTGTTGTTCTTTTTCAAGTTCCTTTAAGTATAAAGTTAGATTGTTTACTTCAGCTTTTTCTTTTCTTTTTTTAATAGGCCTGTAATGCTATGAATTTCCCTCTTAACATTGTTTTCCCTGTGTCCCACAGATTTTTGGATTGTTATGTCCTCATTTTCATTTGTTCCAAGGTATCTTTTCGTTTCTCCCTTGATCTCATTGTTGACCATTCATTGTATAGTAACATGTTATTTAACTTCCATGTCTTTTCATGTTTTTCAGTGTTCTTCTAGTAATTGATTTCTAATTTCATTGCATTATGGTCAAAGACAATGTTTGATATGATTTCAATTTTCTTAAATTTATTGAGACTTGTTTTGTGTCCAACATGTGGTCTGTCCTAGAAAACGTTCCATGCGCTCTTGAAAAGTATGTATATTCTGCTGCTTTGGGGTGAAATACTCTGAAGATATCAATTAAATTCATTTGATCTAGTGCGTCATGTAAGACCGCTGTCTCCTTCTTGATTTTCTATCTGGAAGGTGTATCCATTGAAGTCAGTGGGGTGTTAAAATTACTCACTATGACTGTATTTCAGTCAGTCCCTCCCTTGATGCCCATCAAGATTTGCTTTACATGTTTAGGCGCTCCTATGTTGGGTACATACATGTTTACTAGGGCTATATCCTCTTGTTGAATTGTTTCCTTTATCATTATGTAGTTTCCTTGTTTGTCTCAGACTATAGACTTGGTTTGAAAGTCTATTTTGTTGGATACAAGTATTACTATCCCAGCAATTTTTCCTTTCCATTTGCATGAAATATCTTTTTCCATCCCTTTACTTTTTGTCTTTACTTTATGTATGTTTTCATCTAAGGTGGGTCTTCTGGAGGCAGCATATATATGGGTGTTGTTTTCTATCCATTCAACTACCCTAGTCTCTTGGTTGGAGCTTTGAAGCCATTTACATTTAAGGTGATTTGGTAGATATGTATTTATTGCCATTTCATTTTTTAACTATTTTCCTTTTTTTCTTTTTCTTGTGAGTGTTCTTTATTCTGGATACTAGTCCTTTGTTGTAGATATAATTTGGAAATGCTTTGTCCCATAGTTCATCTTTTTATTCAAATCACATGGACTTCCACAGAGAAAAAGTTTAAATTTAGCGAGGTCCAATTTATCAATTTATAGATTATGATTTTGGTTATATTCTAAGAACTCTTTGCCTAACCTTAGATCCTGAAGATTTTCTCCTATGTTTTTTGGAAAAGTTTTATAATTTTACAATTCACATTTAATGCTATGATCTATTTTTAGTTAAATTTTATATAAGGAATGCATTTTTAATTAAATTTATTGGAGTGACATTGTTTAATAACATGATATAGGTTTTAGTTGTATAATTCTATAATATGTGATCTGTATATTGCATTGTGTGCCTACCACCCAATGTCAAATCATCTTCAGTCTCCATATATTTGGTCTCCCTTACCCTTTACTACTTCACTACCCCCTTTCCCTCCAGTAACTACCATGCTCTTGTCTATGAGTTTTTGTTTGTTTATTTTTCTTGCTTTTTATTTGTTGCTTTAAGTTTTATTTCACACATATAAGTGAAATCATATGGTTCTTAACTTTTTCTGCCTGTTTTATTTGGCTTAGCATAATGTTCTCAAGGTTCATACATGTTGTTACAAATGGCAGTATTTCATATTTTCTTATGACTGAGTAATGTCCCATAGTATATATGTACCACATCTTCTTTATCCAATCATCTATCAAAGGACACTTTGGTTGTTTCCATGTCTTGGTCACTGTGAATAATGATGCAATGAGCATAGGGGTGCACTATGTTTGTGAATAAATGTTTTCAAAGTTTCCAGGTAGATACCTAGAAGAGGGATTGCTTGGTTATATGGTAACTGTATTCATAATTTTTTGAGGAATCTTCATACTATTTTCCATAGTGGTTATACCAGTCTACATTCCCACCAGCAAGGAATGAAGGTTCCTTTTTATCTTATTACTTGTCTTCTTGATAATAACTATTCTAATAGATGTGAGGTGGTATCTCATTGTAATTTTGATTTGTATTTCCCCAATAGCTAGTGAATTGAGCATGTTTTCATATATTTGTTGGTCATTTGTATGTCTTCTTGGGAGAATTGTTCAGGTCTTCTGCCCACTTTTTACTCGGATTTGTTTTTTGTTTTTGTTTTTGTTTTTTGTTTTTGTTTTTGTTTTTTGTTTTTGGTGTTCGGTTGTATGTGTTCTTTATATATTTTGGATATTAACCCCTTATAGGAGCTATTTTTCTCATCAGAAAATAAAAATACACTCTTTCTAGAAAACTATAATATAGCAACAAAGATTTTTAAAAAATGAAATTGCATTACCCAATGAAACTCTTCACATGTTGGTGTATTTCCTTTCGAAATCTATTTTAGTGACAGCTGTTTCTTTTAAAAAAAAGGTTCATTTGTTCCATGGAATCCAGGGGATTTTCATACTTGTGAAGGAATAATATTTTAGAAATATACTTAATTTAAAATATACCATTCTTTAAATAATATGTAGCCATCAGAAATTATGTTTATGAGAAATGTCATCATAATAATATTAAAATAATAATAAACTACCTTCTATTGACTGCCTACTATATAGCAGAAACTTTACACATGCTGACTATAATCCTTACAACAACCTTGTGTTAACTTTACCTTTATATGGTCCAGGTTTTGCCAGCTGTGAGGTCTTGGATAATTACCCAACCTACCTATCCCTAAGTTTCCTCACCTGTGGAAACAAAAGAACCTACTAACACCTATCTCTGTAGTTACTGAGCATTGAAATGAGATGACCCAAGCTTGGAACAGGGCCTGGCTTAACATAAGCACTGAAGAAATATATTTTCAACAAATAATTTCTGGGTGCCCTGAAAATTTAAACATGAAAAATAAGACTAAATCATGATAGTACTAGAATAATATGGAGGTGAACACTTATAATCCTGGGTGGGGAAGACCTTCTAGATGTTCTTTCAAAAGCAGAATCAATAAAGGCAAAGGATTATTAAAACAGAACACACAGTAAAAATCATTTCTGAATGGCACAAAATACCATACAGTTAAAAGACAAGAGATAATTTGGAATACTGTGACATATATGACAGATTATTTTAATATAAAATAAGTTTTGCAAATAATAAACACAAACATTAAAAGACATTTTCCTAGAAAAATAGGCAAAGGACATAAGCACCAGAGCAAGACAGCCTGATGTGACCAATTTATCTGTGAGAACATTTTGATGAGCCACTTGACACAACTGCTCTGATGCAGCCACTGTGTTTCAGCTGTTTCTATCAAACCGAGCATACTCCCCCTCCCCCACCCTCCTCCTGTCCTTAACCTCCAGTTCAGAGGCCCTTCACTTTCTACTATAGTCCTTTTTGCACTGTATATATTTTCTTTTGCAAATGTGTTACTACTATTCAGAGAGAGAGAGAGAGAGAGACTTGTTTGACAGGGCTAGTCTCTAAGGGGAAACAAAAGTCATACCTGTTAAAATTTTATGATATTTAATATAATATTTGCATACTCAAATCCTGAGAAAAAATTTAACACTTTGGTTGAGCATTTCCTCTACAACTTAAAACTAAAAATCAGAAATCTTGTTGTGTTCCAAATACCTTCCATTTCCCCCTCCACTCGGTGTCTATATCTGTATCTGTCTGATTCCTTCATTCATTCCTTCACTCACTGGAATAGGTGCCTACTGATCACCTCTTATCTGCCAGGCGTTGTGGTAGGCATGGAATCGAGCAGTGAGCTAGAAAGAGTTCGAGCCCCCATGGAGCAGACAATATAGTTGGGGGAGGAACAGTTAAAAAAAGAGCAAACGTTTGGGTTAATGACATATTGTCAGGTGTGAAAAAATAATGAGTCAGGGAAAGGACACAGAGAAAAGAAGGGGCTTCTGTTTTCGATAAAATGATCAGGAAAGCCTTTCTGATGAGGTTATATTTGAGGAGAGGCATAAAAGAGGTGAGGGAGTGAGCTTGAGGATTCCTGAGAACATTCCAGGTAAAGAGAACAGCAAACACCCTGAAGCAGGAATGAACCTGGTGTGTTTCAGGAAAATCAAGATTACTAGGGGAAAGAGGATGAAGGTGGGGAGCTGTAGGAGATAAGATCAGAGAAGTGATGGTTGTAGAGAGATCAAGGAGGGCATGGTGAAGACTCAGAGGGGTTGGTATGTCCTGTGTGGCTTCAGATAAGGAAAGACACTGGAAGACAGTGCTGGACTTCTGTGACTCTCCTAATGTGTATCTTTTTGCTGTAATAAATTTTAGCCAATAGTATAATCTTCTCTTGGGTCTTGTGAATCCTCTGGCAAAGCACCAACAAAGCTTTTAATTACATTATTTTTCTTTATACATTATTTCCTTGATGGTTTTTAGACAATCTTTTTTTCTTTTTATACAGGGGTTGTTTCTTTTCCTTGGTATTTTTAGAAGTTAATTGTTGAATTGACAATATATTTTAATTAAAAAGTAAAAAAACAACTGTTAATTGATGAATAAATTTTTAAATGTGATTTTTTACAATGAAATATTACTCGGTTATAAAAAGGAACAAATATAAATATAGACTACGACATGGATGAACGGTGAAAATATTTTGCTAAGTGAAAAAAGCCAGCTCAGAAAGACTACGTATTGTGTGATTTCATCTATGTTCAATATCCAGAGTTAGCAACTTCATAGACAGAAAGATTAGTGGTTGCCAATGGTATTGGGTAGGGAGGGGAGAATGGGTGAGGGGACAGTGGAAAGTGACTGTTAATAGGTGCAAGGTTTCTTTTTTGGGGTGATGAGAATGTTCTGGAATTAGATAATGGTAATGGTTATACAACTTGATACACGTTCTAAAAACCACTGATGTATACAATTTAAAAGGGTGAGGCTTGTGGTACATGAATAATATCTTAACAAAATGTTTTAAAATTAAATAGAATACATTCCCAGAAGGGAGGGGATTGGGGGACTGGGTGAAAAAGTGAAGAGATTAAGAAAAAAATCATAGACACAGACAACAGTATGGTGATTACCAGAGGGAAAGGTGGGGAGGCAGAAGAGGGTAAAGGGGGGATAAATGGTGACAGAAAGAGACTTGCTTCTGGATAGTAAACACACAATGCAATGTATAGATGATGTATTATAAAATTATATATTTGAAACCTGTATAATTTGATTAACCAATGTCACCCTAATAAACTCAATAACATTTTAAGAAATAATTAAAAGTAAAAGGATGGGAGAAGGTAATACCATGTTGACATTAATCAAAATAAACCAGGAAGTGTTACATCTATATTAAAGATAAACATAATTGAACACTAACACTAGGTTCTATTTAGTAACTCTGTTACCCACAGACATATGTAAATACTTTATGTAGATAGTAGGGTTCAACAAATAAATGAATAGATAATAAAGATAGCCAGTTTCTCACAATCAGAGAAAATAAATAAAAATAAGGAAAGGGGAAGGCCAGAATGAATCCTGTGAGGGAGATATAAGGGAAGACATCAGTATGAATTCATCTTTAATTTAATACATATGTAGACATATAGGTATGGAAATAGATATAGATGTGTGTCTATTAATGGGTTATTATGCTTGATTATATTTTCTAGCTCTGTCTTAGGAGGACCTATGAGCAATGACATCCCAAGAATAATAAGCACACCTAGTTCCCAGGTCCTGGTTTCTAATACTATTCTTCAATAAAGAAACTAAGGCTCCTTGGAGTAATGGCTGACTCTGGATCAAGGCAGGGAAAATACAAGGTGAACCTGCAATGCTTTGTGTCAGTAAATAAGGAATAGATGCAAAAAATTTGGAGCATGACTGGAGGACACAGGAACCAATATGTAGGAGCTCCCAATGGTCAATGCATCAAGATTGTGAAAGATAAGGAAAGACTGAGGAACTGTCACAGATTGGAGGAGACATGACAATTAAATGCAATGTGGGGTCCTGCAATAGAAACTGTATTAAGGGGGAAATTGGTGAAATTCAAATACGGTCTCTATTTTAGTAATAATATTGTAATAGAGTTAATTTCCTGATTTTGATAACAGTGCTATGTATGGTATGTGAATTGTTGACATTACAGGAATTTCACTGAAGTGTATGCAGGGACTATCTCTACTGGTTTTGCAATCTTTTGTAAGTCTAAAATTATTTTAAAATAAACAAATTTAAAAGTTAGGTTTTTTTTTAGTCTTCCACATGCTTCTGTTTTTAATGCTCAGAAATATGGTGAGATATTGTTTCTTTTCATTTTCACTTATTATTTTTTCTTTTCTAAATTTTGGTTATGGTAAGGAGAAAACTCAAACACATGAAATGGCTTATTCTGCAACTGATCCCAACACGTTGGATGAGTCAGATAATTAAATACTTAAGAAAGCATTCATATCTAGCAAATGAAGGCATTTTAGCTTTAGAAGAAAGACCATTCAGTTGAAAATGTTACCATGTAAGAAACTGGAGACCCAGGGAGGATGACTCACTTGCCCAAGGTCACATAAGCAGTTATCAAAAGAGCCGTAGGACTCCCATGTTCTTCTATTCATTTTAGTGTTTTTCCCCTCTGGAGAAGGAAATGGAGTAAACATCAACTGAGCTATTATTTTATTAAAACCAAAAGCATCTGGCTTTTATCCTGTTCAGACTGTCCCACATTACATTGGGCTACACTGCCTGTGAAGTTTTGCTGTTCTTCACTTTTTGACATTCGAAAATGGGAAAAAAGAAAACTTTCACTTTCTTAATCCCTCCTTCACTTACTGTTTCATGATAGTGTAGTTAGATTAATACTTTAAGTTAATGTTCATATTTAGTTCTTCGACAATCATTTAGGCTATTACATTTGAGAAGGAGGAAAAGAGGCAGGGTACTCTTTATGTTTAGACAACAGTGTCTAACTTAGTGATATTAAGCTTTGTTTATTGTTGAGAGTCAGGACACTGAGCTATCTCTACTCCGTTGTCCATCTTTCTCCCTAAACCTTGTTTTGTTGCTTTAGCTAGCCAGAATTGGGGATTATAGCTGGCTGCGGATAATGTACATCTTCACTACATGAAACTCTTTGATATGTTATTTTGTTATACTCCTGCTAGCACAATGACCTGGTCACCTAGAGAGGTATTTCTCACAGGTCAGCTGAAAATATTGCAGTAGCAGTTCAACCTATTATGGGTAAAATATTGTTCTGTAAAATAACTGGAATTTAACACAACTCATTTAAAATGTTGTTTTAAGAGAGCATAGCTCAAAGTATTTTCTCATCTCCTTGAAGCCAAGTTTGCAATTGGCCACCTGGTGAGAAAGGACCTGTGATATGGTCATTATTAAGATGGATGCTTTGTTACAGAAATCTCATTTAGTATGAGAGACCTGAAAATCTGAATTTTGAAAATGGTCTACTATTTCTTAAGTCTTTTGTTTGGAATAAGCTCTTATATGTTAGGGAAATATATACCAGTTCCTACTTGATCATTAAATAATTCTCTTCATGTTGCATAGCTGTATGAAGTCATTATAAATATTGTCTTTTTCTCTATTTTAAGGTTTTGTGAAATGTGGATATAAGTATTTCTGTGCATTTGGAAATAATAAGTAGTTCCTCTAGGAACATGACTCTATTTATATAACTTCATTCACCTACTGTTGTTTTTGCCGTTACAGATTAGCTGTTTGCAACATCCCTGAGGTTACTCTATTTTCCTCTATCTCAGTCTGCTGCTTGATTTTTGAAGTATAGGGTTCAGGGGTGTCCAACCCACGGACATGCAGCCCAGGATGGCTATGAATGTGGCCTAACACAAAATCGTAAATTTACATAAAACCTTTTTTTTTTACTCATCAATTTTCATTAGGGTTTGTGTATTTAATGTGTGGCCCAAGACAATTCTCTTTTTTCCAGTGTGGCCCAGAGATGTCATGATGCTGGACACCCCTGGCCAGAGGAATATATATTAGTCATCTTTTCCTCAATATCTCTAAATAATCTTTTCATTTTCTTCTATATTTCCTCCACCATGTAATCAGTCTTTATTTTCTTAAATTTGTTTTTTGTTGTTGTTGCTATTGCTGTCTAATTCAGATTTGCACTCCTGTTTGGGTTTTCAGTGTTTTCATTTTTGTGCCTCCAGTTCTCACCACAGAGTCAAGTTTTACTGCTAGGTGTAATTACAAGTTCAATTCATACTTCTTTCTGTGTTTCTTGATGTCGCTTTCTTAAAAGTCAATAAACAATTCCATTTGTTCTTTAACCTTTTATTTTCTAAATAATATCTGCTATTTGGATTAACCATGTTGTCTCTACAGTTAGAGTAAATTATATTTTCAATGTCTTGTTCATGATGAATCTGTATAATATTGCTTAGTGTCATGTCTAATCTGTTATTTAGTGAAGTACATATGCCTATAGGATCCATCAGTTTTGATCATAGGAATTTAAATGCATATTTTAAATTGGATTATTTCTATCACAGCTGGGTATATATTTTTCTCTTGAAATTCAAATTTTTATTTACCCACTGGAAATTCATAGAAAAGAAATTAGTTTTTTGTTTCTATCCATGTTCTTGTGGATAGACATTGAATAGTGAAGACATTTTCTACATTCTAAAAACCATCCATTAGTTTGAGAATATAGACTCCACAGTGACATAATTGTAAAATATGTGTTATATGTGACAAATTCCCTAAACTAAGACATAGCCTATGTGTCAGCCATGATTTGCTAGCTAACCGTATAACAGTAGAGACAGATTCATAGATCTCAGGCTGACAACTGTGGTGGAGGGGTCGGGGACTGGAGGGGGTAAAGGGATTGAGCAAAAAAGAAAAAAAGAGAAAAAAGTCATGGATATGTACAACCGTGTGGTGACTGCTGAGGAGAGGGGGTGTGGGAGATAAATGGTAATGGAAGGAGACTGGACTTGGGGTAGTGAACACACAATACAGCATGCAGATGGTATGTTGTAGAATTGTGCACCTGAAACCTGTATAATTTTGTTAACCAGTGTCACTCCAATAAATTCAATAAAAAGGAAAATAATTAAATGCCATGCATATCTAAAAAATGCAAATGAAAAACCTTTTCTCTATTACTCTAAATGCTTCACCCATCTTTTATGTGAGTATGTGTCTAGGTACATTGAGTAGGCAGCTTTGTAGTATCAATCATCTTTTACTCATTTCCAGATACTTTTTGGAGACTACAGTTTTTAAAGTGACATTTCTTATGCCCACATTGTCACATTGCCTTCACATTTTTGTTCATCTTATTTGTGGAAGAGAGTAACACTGAAGTAATGATTTGAGGCTGTATATATCTTCAAGAGCTCTATGTTCTTGTGTTAAATATTTGATGAACACTTATCTCAGAAGTTGTTTTTTGTTGTTACTGTTTATGCTTATCACATGCTCCATTAAATGAACTTAAATTTTTTCCAGTTTTTGTAAAGTCTAATGTCTAGAGTTTTTCCAATTACCTGGTTATTTTATTTTCCATTAGCCAGAAAAGCATTCTATATAGAAACAAATTCATTTCAAGTTCAAAACCACTGAAAAAGTTTAAAACATTGTCCATATGTTTTTATTTTGCTAGTATCCCACTGGAGGAAGTATTTATGTTTCCAACTTTATGGAGATATAATTGAATATAACATTGTGTATGTTTAAGTTATACAACATGATAATTTTATTCAAGTATATATTGTGAAATGATTGCCACAATAAGGTTAGTTAACATCTCTATCACCTCACATAATTACCTTTTCTATCTTTTTTGTGGTAAGAACATTTAAGATCCACTCTTAAATTAGCAGCTTTCAAGTGTATAATACAATATTGTTCACTGTAGTCACCCTCCTGTACACTAGATCCCCAGAACTTGTTTTAACTGGAAGTTTGTACCCTCTGGCTAATATCTCCCCATTTCTCCCAGTCCTGGGCCATGGTTATTTCCATTCTACTCCCTGTTTCAGAGTTGAGCTTTTTTTAGATTCCTCATATAAGTGAAATCATGCAGTACTTGTTTTTCTGTGTCTGGTTTATGTCACTTAGCATAATTCCATCACGATACCATCCATGTTGTCACAAAGAGCAGGATTTCCTTCTTTTTTTGGCTGAATAATATTCCTTTGTTTATATTTTGGTCTATTGTCTTATATTTCCAAGAAGTCTTAGAAGTAGCCTTGATAAATACCTCTTTCTTGGGTGAACTTGCAGGTGTAACCATGGAAGTATATGAAAAAAAAAAACATAGTATCAGCAAGTGGCATAAACATAGAAAATGCTGCCTTGTAATAACAGCTCTAACAAGGGCTCCTTGGGTGACCTTGAGCAACTCATAAGAATCACACTACCTTTGTTTTCTCATCATACAAGGGCAAGCAGCAGTGCTCAATTTGTAGGACTATTGGTTGTGGTTTACTACAAGTATTTTATAAATGTAAGGGGTCATTTAATGCTGAAAATCCTGATAAATCCATTCAGAGTTCTATATATATTAAATTCCCCAAATAAATGATTCATTCAACAAACATTTATTGAAATCTATTACTTGTTAGGCACAGGGCTCAGTACTGTGCAGAATACAATATGGAAGGTGTGGTCCCTGCCTGACAAATTAGTATGAAACTATTTGTGTCATTTACCATAAACCAGGTACAAACTAACCTCTAAAAACTCAAAGGGCAGAGGCAGGGGCTGGGATTGCAACCAGCTGTGGTGATTAAAGATGCATTCATGTGAGAGATGCTGTTTGAGGTATTCTTTGAAAGAGGCATAGGAAGATATTCCAGAGATATTGGATACCCTGAACAAAGAAAGAGGGAGGAAACTTTGATGTGTATTTGGGGAGTTGAGTGTTAAGTCAGCATGTGAAGTATAGAGCTTGTGTTGGCAGAGAAGTAGTCTCAAAAGTCAGTGAGGAGTTCAAACTTTATTTTGTAAAATTGAAGGATCTGACAGTGTTTAAGTGTTGACACCATCAGTCTATGAAAGATGAATTGGTAGAGCAAAACAGACTGGCAAGAGGGGGACCTCTGAGAAAGCTGTTTAAGTACTGAAGGTATGAAATAATAAGAATTTAAATTAGGTGGTGGCAGTGGGAAAGGAAGGCCAATGGTGGAGTTGACATACTGATGAAATCAATGTAGTTAAGTAAGAAATTGACATTCTATTCCAGTCTATTGCTATTGTGTTTAATACCTGATCTGTCATACTTATTTTGGTTTTACATTAGAAGCTGTCTTGTTTACCACTGTATCCTTTGTGCCTAACACATATAGCACATACTAGGATTTTTAAAATCATGTCGAATGAAACAGAAGCTTATTGAATCATTTTGAGAGAGTGAGAATAAATATGGGCAACCCTGTAAGGTGTCCAGTCATCTCTCCATCTGCATTTGTACTTTGACTCCCGGTTCAGTTTTTACTTAAATATTGACAAAAATTGTATACTTATTTACCTACTTTCCTCATTCAACCACATTTTAACCTAGATTTGATGACTTATGGATTGCTCATCTTTGTGAGTTTAATTGTTCTTTAGCATTATAGAAACATTTTTTGGACAGATGACCTTGAATATTCTCCAACTGTTGCATTTTGAGTGCTTTTGCCCTATAGATGGATTTTAAAATATTTTTCTGAGTGGTCATTGTTAAATATTATTTTAGAGTAATTAGTGTGATAATATAGTAATATGCAAGCATTATTTTTGCCTTAAAATGTTTGAAATCGAATTTCACAGCAGATGGCTAGCTTGCTAATCAAGGTATTCTTGGAAGCAAGGTTAGTACTAATAAGGTCATTCTGAGTCAAGTATAAAGTCATGATCTGCAGGAAAGAATTTTCTGTAAAAGGTGATTGCCTAGTCCAATAAAAAGATATTTAAAGTTTAATTACTAGCTATTGCTCTGAATGTACAGTGATATTTTCAAAGTCCTATAAGTTGGATCATAGAAAGGCAAATAAAAATCCTCATGGAGAGAGCCCATGCACTGGCATTTTAAATAGGCTCAAATATATCCCTCAATAACTAGAAATTAATCCAAACAATCTGCTTTTAAAATAATGAGAAAATAAAAAGTGCAAAAGTAATTTCAAGATGTTATTTTTAAAATAATCTCTAGACATATTAGTTGCATCTTGGAGTTTATGGAATTAACTCAGTCTCTTATACCATTTTCATCTTCTTCTCCATCTCTGCATAGTCATTAATATTTTTAATAATATATATAATTGTGACTTACATATGTTAATAGGCTACTGACAGCTAAAATTAAACCAAGACTCTCACTTTTTCCAAATTCTGAAGACTTCACTTGAATGGTACATGACATTTACTGCATCTTTGAAGTATTAGTGATAAAACATGTTTAATCATATTTCACTTGTTTCTCCCCCAATTTTCCTATTTACCCATTAGAGAAACATAAGAAAAAATGATATTACTTCCAAGTCAGAGATTGTAGAGAAAAAGGAAAGCAAGATAAACAAAGAAAGAAAGAAAGAAAGAAAGAAAGAAAGAAAGAAAGAAAGAAAGAAAGAAAAAGAAAAGGAAGAAAGACAGTAAGTTTGGAGACATCTATTGAGAAAAGCTTTTCATTTTGAAATATTTCAGCTCCAATAATAATGTATTTGAAACAAAACCAGGATGCAGGGGTAATGAATAAAATAACATACTAATAAAAAGCAGGTGAAAGAGAAAATAAGACTCACCAAAGACAATTATTTATGCCATTTTTATTACTCATTTTCCACTATAAACTTCTCATCTTTTCTTGAAGCAAAAGTGAAGAGCTATGCCTAATTATGGTTCAGAGAATTCTTATTTTTCCTATCAACCTTGCTCTTCCTCCTCAATAGCATCACTTAAATGCACTGCTATTCATCTTCGATTTCTACCCCATAGTATATGATTTCTGTCCCAGTAGGCCAAGTGCTAGAGCCCCTACTAGCAACATTCTTCATGCTTCTCCAATTGCAGGAGAGATAAGATATGTAAACTCCTTGTGGGCAGGTTCCATGTCCTGTTTTTCTTAATGTCTTCCACAGTATCTTTTTACAGAGAAGTGCTTATGAACCAACATGCTTTCACCCAGCTGAAGCAGTTCAACTTAGTCTAGGTTTTTGATGTTTTTGATGTATTTGTTGCTCTTATCCCACCATCACCATTATATCACTCTTACTCTTCAGGTTTATGATAGTGATCTTACTGGAAATATTTCTTTCTTGTAAGTTATTTTCAAGCTTTTCTGGAAGAATGTAGTTGCACAACCATGGAGAGATCAAGAGAGCAGGGGAAGGAGATAATTCTGTTTCTGAATTTCTTACTTGCAGATTATTAAGATATCTCAGTGTTTTTTTTTTTCATTTTGATGTGTTAATGTATTGCAGGTACATTACACAAACTGGGGGCTTCAGTTTTAGTAGACTTCCAGTAATATGCAGACATAAATTAAGTGCTGCTGAAACTAGTCTTAAAAGATAAACAAAAGAGTAAAGAATACTTGGAACTCCCTGGACGTGTTTTCTTTACATTTAAAAGGACATAGTGTTGTATGAAGATGTACTGTTTTCTTACCACATCCCTGCAGGGTACAACAGATGAACTTTGGATTCAGTGCTTGCTTTTAGGTCTGGGAGTCTATCAGTACTTCAGCTTCTGTTTGTCCATGCTGAAATGCCATGATCAGCACTGGATTTTTTGCTTAGTTGATGTGAAAAGCATTTCACTCTTAGCTTGCCTTTTCCCAGATATTTTGGTTGGGGGTGGGGAGTCAGGAGAAGAAGTAATGCTTACAATTGAGTATAGCTTCTGCAGTAAGTAAAGGTATTAATTTATTGGAAAACTGAGGATAATTTACTACAAAATCCTTTATCTGCTTAAATTTTAGCATATAGAGAACATTTAGAAAAACACTCTGGGGAGATCTGTGGAGCAAATGTAAGTAACATATCTTACAAAACTCTTATATTTAATACCAATCACTACTTTGTAAACAGAAAATGAATGTTTCTGAGGAGTAGTAGAGTAGAATTTTGAGAAACCCAGATCTTTTTTGTTCATTACTTGGACTAGACTTCTTTTATATAACTACTAACATCATTACTGAGGTCGGAGATGTGGAATCAAGACATGAAAATCACTTGATCATTTAGAAACTGAATTATCAGTAACAAGAAAATGCTTAGTAAACAGCTAAATCCATTGTTGGATAGAAGAGTATCCCCACAGAGCAGAAGTTCTTAGAGTCATTGGCAGACTAGCAGTACCACCTCTACCTGGGAACTTCTTAGAAATATAAATTCTCAGGTCCCACACCAGAACCACTGAATCAGAAACTTGGGTTTGATCTGAGAATCTGTGCTCCAAGAAGCCCTTCTGGTGATTCTGATGAACACTAAAGTTTGAACATCACTGGTTTAGAGAAAACCATGCCAGTCCAGGAAAGTATCAACAAAGGCAGATATTTCCCAGTTTTAGAATTCCCAACAGTCTGTCCCTGAATGCTTTTTCCTTCTTTTCCCGCATTTTTTTTCAAATAACCTGATTCTTGAGTTATTGTTTTATGTTCAGATCTGATACAAAGAAAATGTTGTCTGTTCTGGACGATCATATATATATAATCTTTGAGAAGCTTGTTATGTTTCTCACCCCCATAGAGTACCACAATGCTTATTAGCTAATAAGTCTTAATTAGCGATAAGGCTATGAAACATATTGCACAAAAGACAGCAGTTTAAAAGTTTAACCCAAGATGTCTAAAAATTATTTGGTCACAGAACCCTATTTTTGTGGGGCATATAGAATGTTCTTATGGAACATTATATCACAGGTAGTTGGGCAAGAATAACGTCACTGTCTGAAACTAAAAAGAAAAAAATTATTTTTCTATTATAACCCTTTGTAAATATTAGTGACTTTTTTAATACTATAAGAGCACTTTTGTAGGCGTTTCTAGCTGCTACAAGTGGCCTTTCAAAATTTTGTATACAACAAGTGTGGGGACATAAAACATTATATATAAATAAAATATGTATTATATATGTATTAATTATAATGTGTATTTTATATTTATAATATATATTATATATTTATTCATTTTTAACAATAGAAATATATATGTATGTACATATATATTACACATTCAAACATGTTTCACATTTGTATGGGTCAGTCTCAGCTTCTAACTGGTTAGCATATTGAGATAAAATTTAAAAAATGAAAAATTAGTTCAAAAACTTATAAAGTTTTATAATGAGATTCAATTTTAATATTTCAACAATTTATATAAATAATATTCAAAATATTTTTGCTAAAATCAATTACTTGCTAGCATTATAAGCACCATTAACATCTTCTCTTACTGTCTATTATTTGTGTTGCTTTATCCTCCTAACTTACCAGGAAAAAGAGACTTGCTTGATTAATACATGTTATAAATAAAATACAACACCAATTTGGCAAAGTAAACATTTTAAAATATACCAACTAAAAAGCGTGATGCTCCAAAGCTTACTTTAAATATTGAATATTTATTCATTATGATTCTAAAGTGAATTTCCATTATGAGAGACCTTAAAGTAAGAAGCTTGTGCTGCTAGAAATGTGTCTCTTGATTAGATAAATGTGTCTCCCTAAGTAAGCACTGGCTTATTGCCAGTTGAAAAGGGAGCAATAATTCTTTTATCTTTTCAGTTATTTGCAAGGATAAGATTAAAGCCTGAATCGGCTTCTTTATCCTCTGTTCTTTCACCTATCATACCGCTGAGCTGTGGGAGCAGCAACTGTTTAACAATATTCAGTTCTAAGAAGAGAAGTGTCCTTGGTTCTTTAACATTGTATAACTTCTCTCTCTAGGCACATGAAAATTTATAATACTCACAATACCAAGAATTACTCATATAATAATTCATTACTTTTAAAGAGAGGTAAAGTGGTAAAACATAGTTTATAATCTGTCATATTTTTAATACTTAATTCGCAGTAACAATTTTAGCTCCATTTTAAAGACCTAATAAATAGAAATAAATTAATATTTTTTACATTTTGTACTAATGTTATTTTCAAAACATACTAAATTTCACTTTTTCCTTTTATTCATTCGAAGAACCTCTGAGATATATAGGGGCAGAAATTATTCCCAGAAAAACTGATTAACAGAATTGGAAAGTAATTTAGCCATGATCTAAAGATAATCAGAATCCAGGGCACTTAAGTTCCTAGCAATCTCTTTAATAAAATACTGAATTCATACTAAAATTTAGACTTCTGCTTTGTCTAGGAACAAATGCATGAGAAGTCAAAGTATTAATAGCCTGCGATGTGATACAAAGCAGTTGATTCATTTCAACACAAGATGTGTTATTACTGTTATTTTCTCTATCATATTGTGTTTAAAAGTATAAGTACATTTTTGGGTTCAGCATGCTCAATTTTCCAATTACTTATTATAAGGTCCAGGGTCCCTAATGTCATCAGTAAATATAATCCCTTGTTTTTAGAAAGTTGTAGGAAAAAACCCTAAATGATAAGTTATATTGAATAGAATTAATGTGTTTATATTATTGAAGTGTTTATCTGATGTATCAAATATTGATTTGTATGTGAAGTCATTAGTGTTATGTACTTAACCAAAAGTAAATTGGCAATGTAAAAAAGAAAATAGACATAACTCTTGTTTATAGCCTACATTTGTAGGATTGAAAAAATCAAACCCTAGTTCTCAGGCCCTCAAATCATCACCTTTGCAACATCTCAAAGTATATACATTCTCTGGTCATTTAAATCAAATCTCCACTACTACTGAGCTTTTGGTTGTGTAGTCCTTTGTGAAGTGGTCTGTGTAGTGTATGTGAATTATCATTTGCCTGTGCTCTTAGTGAAATGAAATGCTTCAGAAGAACACTTTGTACTACGTTGTGATAAAGGTTAATTTTTTGTCATTGGAGATTTTCTCTGTTTGTGATAGTGTTGAAGCTACAGCACTCAGACATTTGTGGCCTGAGTAAACCTGCTTCTAAATGGCACTACTTTGTTTTTAAAAGATTTTTCTTTTAGCATGGTAATGACAGTCACAAAATGCAGACAACCAATTCTTTCACTGAGCCCTACTTCCATCCATTCTCTGTGCCCATTGGATTTTGCTGGACTGTTTTTTTGTCAGGTCATGGCTGTTTGTGTTTAAACTCTCATAACCCAACTCTTGATAATATGACACTGCTTCTCCCAAACCAACTCGCAAAATTCTATTGTACAAACATTTAAGGAAAAGTTGAGCTAAGAGAGGACAGGTTCATACTAATTATTCTGCTTCAGTGAGGATGAAAGACTTAATGCATATAAAGCACTTTGAACAGTGCCCAGCACATGGTAAATACACAATAAAGTTAGCTGTGATTATTCAGGTAGATGTGCCATAAAAAAAACAAAACAAAACAAGAACAAAAACGTTCAATTACCTTGTCTCATTCTTTTTCAAGTTTTCCAAGATCCCTACATAACAAAACATCTTGTTCTCTATAAATTTAAAATAGTTTCTGGACATACCTAACAGCCAATCGATGTATAATATTTGTCATAATCTTAGAAGTGAAATACGGGCCCAGACAGTAAAAATATTTGAACTAGTTCATTTCTCAGTTTAGCTAAGGTCAAACTGTGTATATATACAAATTATATATATATAGTTTGTAATGTCATATTTTTAATACTTAATTGACAGTAACAATTTTATCTCCATTTTAAAGAACTAATAAATAGAAATAAATATAATATTTTTTACATTTTGTACTAATGTTATTTTTAAAACATACTAAATTTCACTTTTTCATTTTATTCATTCAAAGAATCTCTGAGATATATAGGGGCAGAAATTATTCCCAGAAAAGCTGATTAACAGAATTGGAAAGTAATTTATCCATGATCTAAAGATCATGGGGTAATAGTTTTCTGGTTAGGAATGTGAGCTCCAAGCCTGAAGAGCTCAAATCTAATCCCAGCTCTGCTACATTAGATCTGTCACCTTGTGTGTGTTTCTATAACAGTCTGTGCCTCAGTTCTTCAGTAAAACACTGGCTTCCTATGGTTATTTACTAAGATTAAATGAGGTAATACAAATAAAGCACTTTGAACAGAGCACAGGATAAATACATAATAAAGTCAGTTGTTTTTATTCAGGTGGATGCAGTGTGGAAAAAATACATTCAAACCAGATCGCAGAATTCTATGAATCCCTTAAAGGGGTTTTGTCATTATGACCACTTTCAAGATGTTAATGGAAAATATAATTTTATGGAGGCCTCAACCTGGTGTCTAAGTATATGTCAGCAATTCTCACATGGCAAGTAACATGAGCTAAAACTGTATATACAATTATTCGCCAGCACACTCATAAATGGTCAGAATTAGTTCACTTCTAAAGAGTCATTTGACCTCATATTCTAGAGTCTAGTATATAAAGTCAATGTAAAACAAAAAATAAAAAATAAAACCAGTTAAAAGGTCCCATTATATTTAATACGAAAATAAGTTTAAAACTTTGGCATAGTGATATTTTACACTACCTTTATTTCATTGTATCACTTTATAAAATATGTTTTTCTAGAATTAAATTTTATTTGCCTCATATAAGAGACACATAAACTGGACTCTTTATTTTTCAGAAAGACATGTTTTCTGAAGCTTTATAATTGTACTCTAATATTCAGGTAAGGCACAATTAAGCTAGAGTAGATCCATTTTATTTTTTCCTCACTAAAATAAGGAGTTCACTAATTAAAAGGCACCAATTAGACTATCACTATTACCCTTAAAACCTTTTTGTGGTTAATATAGAGGGTATATATTTTTAAAGAACACTACATCCTTACAAGCATAGTATTCTCCCAATAACTTGTTCCAGTTGTTGAAACTGACTTGAGGAGTTCAATGAACAGATTTTAAAATTACTAATTAACTTTTTCTGTTCTTTGCTTTGCTTTATTTTTCCTTGTTTTAGATTTGGAGATAAACATTCTTCAGTAGAGGTCATATTTCAAATTCTTCTCTGTGAGGATATGAGACTTTATGGTTGAGGGATGGATTTATTTTAAAACATAAACCTCCACTTATCATTTTATCTTCTTTAAACTAACCCCATTTCTAGTCACATTGTTTGTGGATAGCCTTGTTTAGTTCTTTAAATACCAGGAACAGTTTCATCATCATCAAATATTAACTTCTCACTGAAAGCAGGTGAGCTTAACAAGGTTACCATATTTACTAAGTTAGACTGAGAGGGGATAGTTTTAAAATATACAGCATCCGGCACAAATAATGCCCCTTTTTATTACAAAATCTTTTATTACAAAACCATAAGCATGCAATTCTGTAACAACAATATCACACTCAAGTATACCCTATGACATTTTAGGTGAAATGCTCAAATTAAAACTATAAATTATTACACCCATATTATTACCCTAACAACCACATTGAAGAAGGCCTTACCTTTGCCAGACCCTGTATATGTTTTTAAAAAGTAATCTTTGTAGTTTTATCTTGAACTTTGTCAATTCCATTCAAATATCTGAAACATTCTGAATGAAACTTAATATACTTGGTAGATATTCAAGCTAGGCAGAATAGATCTTTATTTTTAAAATAAGAAGTATTTATATCAATAAATTGCTTTCTCTTATGTCTGCAGAACAAAAAAATTAAGTTTGCCTAATTTTCAGATGATTTTTAGAAGAATCCATGGCTCAAAAACCCTACTTCATTTAAATACAAAATGCATTTGGAGTTTGGAGTTTTTGGTGGTGGTGGGGTTGTCTGATACTTTAAAATGCCTGCAGTTTTGATAACAAGTTAGCACAAAGGTTTCAATAAGACTTTTTGGCAATAAAAATATATTATCATTAACAAAATGTAGACGTAGTCTGCGCCTCAAAAATATTTTAATGGAAGTCCATGTCACCAAGTAAAACTTTCTGTTTGGAAATGGCACATTTGGTGTTAGTTTGGTAGCTGGGTAAGAGTATGAGGAAAATACTTTTTTTAAAGTGGATACATTTTGCTCTGTTTGAGGTTTGAAACATGAATTCACAGTTATGAGTTTAGCCAGACCCTGTAAACAGCCATTTTGAAGTCGTGCTTTTAATTTTCCTTATGTGAAAGAAGATTTATGTTTAGCAAAAGAGGGACCGATTTTCATCTTTGTGCCTCTAATTTCAAAATGAAGAGGTAAATCAATAACTATATCTGCCCTTTATATAACCTTTAGGTAGATAGAGGGTTGTGTGTCTGGCTATAGAGCTGTACTTATTTAATTTATTCTTAGCAGCGTACTGAACCCTGCAAAGATAAATTGTTTAAATCTGAAAAATAATCAGTACCTTTCTCACCTTATACTGTCCTTACAAGATTGCAAGATATTTGTCTAAATTTAATTCTTCTTTTTAACTTTCTTTTTACTTAAAGACAGGAAATTTAATTTTGCCAAGTGGAAAACCCAAGGTTTAAGTTGAGTGCAAAGCTAAGACCCTTAGGAATTGAGGGGATTGCCAAATACGTTCTTAACTTCCCAAGTTTTAATGCAGTTAAACTCACTTGAGACCCTTAAGTCATGGGAAACCTAAGGTAACTGGCATGGGTTCAAGGGACAGAAGTCATAGTTTGACAGAAAAATCCAGTTTGACAGAGAAGACTCGAAATTGTAACTCCAGAAGTTGCTTGACAAGCATTCAGATAAAAGAAGAAAGCCCCAGCAGCCATTTGGAAATATCTGACAGAACTTACAGCTTTGGCAAGGGTCGTTGGGAAGATGATTGTGGAATCTTTTTCTTTATAGCAATCATAGGGAAAATCCCACCATCTTGTTAGTTTTGGGGAAATCAAATAGGCAGATCTTTGAATAACGTCGTTTTGTTTTAAAGTTGATGAGGGGGAAAAATTGATTCCCGGCCAGGGCCACTATCTCTGTGGTTGCATATTCTTCCCATGTCTGCATGGGTTTTCTTCAGTACTCTGGTTTCCTCCCACGTCCCAAAGGTTTGCATGTGAGATGAACTGGCACGTCTACATTGTCCCAGCCTGAGTGAGTGTGGGGTGTGAGTGAGCCTGTGATGGAAGGGTGTCCTGTCCAGGGTAGGTCCCACCTTGTACCCTGAACTGCTGGGAGAGGCTCTGGCCACCCCAGACCCTGAACTGGAATAAGTGTACTGGAAAACCATTGTTTCACTTGTCTTTATTCATCTTTCTTAAATGTATGTATAGCTCCCATTTATTTCCATGTTTAATATTAGAAGTGTCCGGGGGTATTTTTTTAGAAGTATGGTGATGTTTTTGTGACCAGAAATATGCCATAGAAAATTAACTCTTGTTTATATCAGTTAGTCTCTGGTAAAATTGGATTCCTTATACATCATTTTACTCAAAGGCTCAGTTTCCAAGAACCTATTAACAATGTTAAGTGAGGACTTACTGTATAGCAAAAATGTTAAATGTCATTTCAATGGAAGATACAGTTCTATGGAGTTTACTATATTTTCCTATTTAGGAGAGAAATAGAAATGAAAAGTATGAAGGAAAACTAACCTGAATTATAAAATGCTACAGGGCTTGGTTTGAACTTTAGTAGGAGGGAGTCTAATTAGAACTGTATTTTCATGAGGATACTCTAATGAGACATGTAAAAAGATATTTTATGAAAAAAGAGGGATGGTTTCTGTGATTAAACTATGTTGAGAAATGCTGAGTTAACATAAGTAAGCAGGTTTTTTTCATTGTAGGACATATAAGAGAGAACCTTTGCAACCTCTGGTGGGCTGACAGTCTCCAAGAGAGGAATATACTTTAATTTCTTGCAGATATTTAACCAGTAAGCTCAGTTTTTGAGGCTTCTTGGGAATAGTGGTCTATGGTACACACTCTGGTAAATTCTGGACTAAATGATCTCTATGATCTGACATGTTTATTATCACATAAACTTAAGTAGTACAATTTCATTCTTTCTGGCTATACTAATTCTTAATCCTTGATAATTCAAGTGAAGAAGTCTGTATTCTTATGAATAAAAAGTAATTTCAAGATTATGTCTAGAAACTAATTCCTAAATGTTCAAAATTGCCACTTTTGTGATATACATATTATATAAAGTGGAGCTATTATGGATTGCCATTTTTCCTGAATATATTATTTTGTTCATTAGAATTAACCATGCCCCTCTACTTCTCTCTTTCTTTTAATATGCATAATTAAGGGTTGAGTGAAAAAGAAATTTATGCAAATAATGCCTAGTCATGCTATTTCTGCATGTTTTAAATATGTATCTGTGGATTTTATGTGTGCATAGAGAAACATGATGCTTAAGCAGTCATTTTCCTGGACTTCAATGGATGACTGTTGCTTGAATTTGAGTATTCCACAGAGAAACTGGAAAAAAAAGTTAATCTGTCCTCCTCACCTTTCCACACACATATAAAACACTTAAAAACATAAAAGCTTTGTCTTCCTGTAATAATTCATATCTTCAAAAATTTTGTAAAAATTTAGTGTCAGTATTTAGATGTGGTGGTCACTCACCATGCCTGTCTTCATCCTAACCTAAAGGAAGAGTTCTGGCAGGCATCAAAGTCATTTGAATATACACTTACACCACTCCGGGTGGGAAAGCTGAGTGGCTGACAGGGTTGGGAGCCGTGTGAAGCTTTTTGTGGGAGGAGCCATGGAATAAAAAACTGCTTTCCCCAACAGTCAACTTCCTTAAATTCCTTGTAGCTGGTCAGGTAAGCTGGGACTGAGCGTTCCTTCTGGTTTGCTCTGGGCAACTAGCTGAAGGCCAAATAGAACCTGGGCTGATTCCAATGGAGAGGGCGGCTTACAACTTTAAGGTAAAGGGAGTAAATTGAGTTTTGGAGAATTTGACTCTATTTAGCTCAACTCACCAGGGTAGAAGAATAAATAGGGAGAGGGTTGGGAGATAATATATTGTATTGAGCATACTTATACTAAAAAGTTATTTGTCATTTATCTGAATTTCAAATTTGATTGGAGGTCTTGTATTTTCTTTTGATAAATTTGGCAATCCTAGATAGGATTCTAGGGAGAAGCTCAGCCGGGAAGAAAGGTGCAAGTAGCTGGTGTCCCCTTTGTCTTTGTTCTAAATCGCTTTGGTAGGTGACTGGATGCGGTGTCTAGAAAAGGGAAGTGAGGAAACCCTAAAGCAGGAGATTTAACTGACTATGAGCCGAAAGAGATACCCTTTTATGTTGCTTCATAACAAATCCTATGTAGTAAGTAGATTTTGAAGTTGTATGATTCTGTGTGTATTTTATTTTCTGGAATAACAAATTGAATGTCATTATTTTTTCTTTCCTTTTTTTCCCTATACTTTAATGACATTTTATGTTCGCTCACTGCCATCTACTACTTTAAAGACAACTTCTATGAATACTTACCACCAGAAATGCCTCTGACTTTTGGTAACTTGTTACCAGGGTACTTCAATTGTCTCTGGGTTTTAATTTGATTCTGGTTGGCTATTTTGCAAACAGAGATAATGCATCCTTGAGGAGCTTATTATTGAACAGATATCCAGTTAATATTTTTCTAAAGCAATTGAAGGTATTCGATTAGATCAGGGGAGACTGGGGAATGGGCAGGAAGCCTATTTGGGGTATTGGTGAGGCAGGCTTAGTTTCACTGTGAACAGCAACAATAATTTTTTGCTATTAGCCTTTCAAAAAATTTAAAGTAAAAAGTTTAAGTTCATGATTATTTCAATATGAATGCAGCTAAATGTGTGTTTTGAAGTGCAGGTGAACATATTTCTTGTAAGAAGTCGGTATATGCAACAGAGAGCCACAAGAAGGCCCCACCTATGTGATTATCCCAAAGCCAGTTATTCCACCTTTGTCCAAGTAGCTTCTGGGAATTTGACTTGCAGCTTGTTCAGAGAAATGTGGGGTGGGGGTTGAGCAGTTTGAGAAAGCAGTTTATTCTAAGCCAACCCCGGAAATGCACTGCTCCCTTTGGGCAGGCCTAGATGCTCTTTAAATATAATCTATTGCAGATTCCTTTATTCAGCTCTGTGGGGCCCCATATCCTGGGGGTTCCTGTGACACAGACTCTTGGAATTAGACCAGAGTTAGTTTCTGTGTACCTCATGGGCTCTTGACACTTCTGGTTCAGTTGTACTTAATTACTAGAATTTTTCAACCATATGGTCACATACACCTCTGAGTATATATTCATAACAACAACAAACAAACAAACAAACACAAAACAAAAGCAAAACCAGAAAAGATACAAATTAGTTATTTTCTGCGCCTGAATAAAATAACGGTTCATTTGGAACAGACAACCAGGAACAACCTCAGTCATGTGTTGGCTATGATTCTCTTCTTGGAGGAAGATAAAAGGACTTATGAAAGAAATAGCAAGAGAAAGAATTAGGCTTCTAAGGCAGACTTAGTGTTAAACCCTGCAAGATTATTTTCGCAAAGTTTATTCATTCATTCAGCAAACTTTTATGGAGTGGCCAGTATTAACCAGGCATAGAAACATTCCTGGAGATTCAAAGATGAGGAAGATATAACCTTGCCTTTAGATAAGCTCAAAGTCTAATGGGGAGATAGGCATGCAAACAATTTATCACAGTGTACACAGTGATAAGTTCAACCATAAAACTGAGTACAAGGTGCAGCTGGAGGCACAAAAGAGGGAGAGATAAATGGGAGTGGGGGTGGGGAGATGGGCTCAGTAAATTTTTTACAGAAGAAGAGTCATTTGAACTGAAAATCCATATTGGGTAGTGAGAATCTCAAAACTTGCCTTCTGTCCTTACTGCGCTGCTTGTTAATTAGGGCAAGCCACCTCATCTCTTTCTCTGAAAGATAAAAGTGCACAAGATTTTCCTTAAAATCTATTTCAGCCCTAAATGAAACAATTCTGGTAAACAAGTTATCTTACTGGACTATTTCAGAACAATGGTGTGATTGTTGAACTTATTGCTCTTTTGAAGGTCACAATTTGAAAGTTTTCTTGAGACCGATAGCAAGAAAATTATTCTGACCTCTTCCCAGCTTCCTACCTATTTCAACTTAGTGCTGGTTTGCTCCAAAGTCATTGCCCTGTACATGTATATCATTGATGACTACAATGGGGGTGTGCATACTTATCTGGACCTCTCTATGGGGCTTACATTCAGCCTCATTAATTTTGCCTTAAATATATTCAGAAAATTGTTTATTATAGACTTTTTAAAAATATTCTTGTCTGCATCCCAAATTTTAAATTAAAACTTATACACAAGATTTTAAAGATGCTCTTTGTGTGTGTGTGTGTGTATATATATATATATATATATATCAATACTCATAGATGGTTCAATATTGGAGGAGAACGTAATGCAGACTATATTTGTTTTTATAAAGATAGAACTCTGAAAGGAAGAAAGTGGGGAATTTGCTATTAGTATGCTGACATCTGGCTACTACTCAGTTTATTTAGATGTGCTTCATTTATAGCCCTTTCAGGTAGTTCCTAGCCTTTAGTAAGTCTGTGAAGGTTTTAGGAACCAGGCAACCTGGTACATATAATTTGTAATTCTAAAATTGCTGTTACTTCCTCTGAGAGGCTATGTCTATTCTTATAAGTAGGTTTCAGTGGGACAACATAAAATCAATAGGATTTTTTCATTTAATGCATGATTATTTAAATGAATAATGTTTTTTTCATAGAACAATTCATCTGTTTGTTGCCTTTTTTAACATCTAACTTTTAACTGTTGGTAGTCTAGCAGAGCAGTGAGATGTCTTTGAAAATGTAATCCAGTTGTTACATTTGAGAGAAGAATTTTTCCCCCTAATTCCAAATGTATTTAAAGAAGCAAGTCTTTTGCAAACGTCTGATTTGGTTAAGATACAGTGATTTACAAAGTGTAATTTTGAGCTTCCTAGGGTCGTTTTCTTATTCTTATAGATAGTACAACTTTCTGTCATGAACATTAAAAAAGTACACTTCTTAGGGTTTTTCTGCCACCAAGTATATGAAAAGTCTTGTATCTGACAGACTCATAGTTCCCAAGACTTAGGTGGGATCTGAATCTCTACAATGCTACTATTTTCTCTCAGTCAAAGGCTTTGTACTCATTTGCAAAAAGCCTAAAGGTAGGAAAAAGGAAATAGATTGAATTTTGGAAGTTTTATAAATGCTCTGCAACTTTTTCTTTGTCATCAACTTTTTGATGCAAATGTATTTTAGAAATTTCATTGACTATTTTCTCCCCCTGCTACTTTTTAGATGCATTTTCAAAAAGAGTAGATAGGAGAGGGAAGCTGAAACATTTGTTAAGTGTTGTAGTATACATTTAAGCAGAGAATCACTTTCCTATTTAATTACTTTGTTATTTTCTTAACTCAGGTACACAGTGAAAGAACAGATGACAATGATTTGTTTTTAAGACCAAAAAAAGTGGAAAAAGTGACATTGAGGGGAGCATAAAAGTTTCTGCTCTAATCTCTTTAATACTTTATTTTATTTTATTTCTATTGTTTACACAGTTATAGATGTCCCAATTTTCTTCCCCTTGCCCACCCCCGCTTACCCCCCTTCCCTCTGGCCATCACCACATTGTTGTCTGTATCTATAGGTCATGCATATACATTCTTTGGCTAATCCCTTCACCTTCTTTCATTAAGTCTCCCCTCCTTCACCCCCTGACAGCTGTCAGTATGTCAGTCTGTTCGATTAGCCATGCTTCTGTTTCTATTTTGTTCATCGGTTTATTTTGTTCATTAGATTCCACATATAAATGAAATCATATGTTATTTGTCTTTCACTGACTGGCTTATTTCACTTAGCATAATAATCTTCAGATCCATCCATGCTGTCACAAAAGGTAAGAATTCCTTCCTTTTTATGGCTGCGTAGTATTCCATTGTGTAAATGTGCCACAGCTTTTTTATCCACTCCTCTACTGATGTGCAACTGGGCTGTTTTCAGATCTTGGCTATTGTATACAACACTACTATGATTACAGGGGTACATGTATTCTTTTGAATTGCTGTTTCGGGATTCTTAGGATAAATATAATTTTAAAAATTTTGTTTGCATATGTAGGGGAAGGAGAAAGAAATTTGCATGACTTGACTAGCCTTTGCTATTCTTTTTAGGATATAGCCAGCCCTGCCAGTGGATGGTGACCATTATAAGTACAACATTTGTAATTGTTTATGACATGATGTAATACTTTGCACTGAGCACATAGAAAATCTGAACCTGTAGGTCTAGAAGGAGGACATTATTGACTTGGGTTGGGAAACCTAAGGGGTAATTTTTTCAGACCAAGAACCTTTCTGGGTTGTTATAGACCCAGAGTGAGATGATATCTTTTGGCCGATTCAGAGTGCTTAGCTGGCCTAAGGAAAACATTGGAAACTTTCTAGTTCATAGTCATTGATTTTCCAAAGAAAAAAATAGTAAGTGATTACATATGGTGCTGGGTAGCCCCTTTCCTGCCTCCACCCCTTCCCACTCATACATGATTACCAAAAAGCCTTAATTCCCTACAAAGACTAAAAGCAAATGTTAGCCAGTGTCAAAAAAACTGTGCCCCCTCCCTCCAAACTCCAGTTAATAAAGTTTGGCATATAATTAATTTGGGGCCACTTGAGGAATGAATACTATACAAAGAAAGATTTATTATCATCAAATGTGTATTATCCTGAGTTCCAAAACTGTTTTGAAAAAACTTATGGAGCTTAATTTTCTTTTGGAATATTGTGTTCCACAAATAACCTTCATATTAAATTATTTGGTCTTCTCATCTATTGTTTGAATAGAAAATGCAGATTTTTTATAAACTTTCTTTTTTTAAAGATTTTATTTATTTGTTTTTAAACAGAGGGGAAGGGAGGGAGAGAAACATCAGTGTGTGGTTGACCTTTGCATGCCCCTTATGGGGAACCTTGCCAGCAACCCAGGCATGTGCCCTGACTGGGAATCGAACTAGTAACCTTTTGGTTCACAGGCTGGCACTCAATCCACTGAGCCACATGAGCCAGGGCTAAACTTTCTTTAACATAAACAATGGCCTCTGGAAAGGTAGTATTGCTATGCATCTGCCTTGTTGCAGAATTAAATTATGGATTATGTCATTCAAAACAAAATAATTTATAAAGTAAAACTCATAAATGAGATGAATAACTTTAAAAAACATCTCATGCTGTCTTATATTCCATACTTTAGTTTTAAAGCTTAATGATGTAACTTTCAAAGAGTAATTCTCTTTTTTCATACTTCTGTACACTGTTTTGATTTTTAAAAAAATGATGTCAGTTTCCCCGGATAAACACTTAAGGAAAGTTATTATATGCAATGGAAATCATATAAAAATCACTAAAGAAGGTAATAATTCTTCACCTGTAGATAGGCAGGAAATATACCAAATATCCCCTGTTTTCTCCCTCCCTTCTCCCTCCCTTCTCTCTGATTTCATTTGATGTAAATGATGTTGAAATTCTAAATTGTAACAAATGGTAAAATCCTAATATATTTCTTTCCCTTTAAAAAATGATCTATTGTATAGAATTTCTGGATGTAAGAGAAAGTCCTCATTATACAGCTTTTTTTTTGTTTTTGGAGGGAGGTTACAAATTGTGTTCTGTATAAACATCAATGTTTGTATTAACCACTTGTTAGGGACAGTTATCAAAGTAGGTGTGTAATGCTAAAACAATCCTGCTCAGCAGGTGCCTAATTTCTTTTTTCCATTGCTGCTATGTAACTGTCCCAAAGTATGGGATTGGAACAACTGTCCTAAATGCGAGCATGCAGGAAAAGAGAAAATAGTCTAAAGGGAAGAAAGGTCAGGAATAAGTTATTTAAACCTGGTTAGGGGGAAGGATTTCCAAATGCCGCTGTTATTAGTGGTAAAAAGGACTGAAATTCAGAAGAGAAGTCAGAGAGAAACAGATTTAAGATCTAGCAATTGCTGTGGTAGGTGAAATTTTGCAAGAGTTTCATTTCTCCAGGGAAAAGAGATTAGAGAGGAGAGCACAGAATTATAGGGCCAAATTCTGTGGAAATATTTAACGTTAGGGTGTGGGAGGAAAAAGAAAAAAGCTGAAGTATAAACTAGCATACTTGGCTGTGAAAGCCACCAAGTGTCACTGCATCCCAGGGCTGTTAATTCCGAGCCAGATAACCTCAGTTATACTGCGTTGAGACTAGAGAAACTAGGGACTAAATTCCGTATGACTATCTTTGCTTTGGTGCAGATTGTGGTAAGTGTAAAAAGAAGCTCATGTTCTCTCTCGGGAGGTAAATTAATGGGGAAAATCCTCCACTGTAATTTTTAGCTCATACAAAATTTTCTTATAGCCATTATTTGTGCAGAAATTATGTAGCTATTCTTAGGCGACTTTTATGAATTTTATGAATTTGGGAAGATTGGGTTAATACCATTCTCAACTCTTATAACTAATAAATTATTCCTTTTCCAGGATTTGCAGAGAAATGTAAAGGTACATTCGAAACTAAGATATTGTTTGATTTTTAAAAACATTTTATTTATTTATTTTAGACAGAAGGGAAGGGAGAAAGACAGAGAAACATCTATGTGTAGTTGCCTCTCACACGCCCCCTACTGGGGACCTGACCTGGCCTGCAACCCAGGCAAGTGCCCTTACTGGGAATCGAACTGACGACCGTTTGGTTCACAGGCCGGTGCTCAATCCACTGAGTCACACCAGCCACAGCACATATTATTTGATTTTATAAATCATTTAATTTGATTAAAAATAAATTGATAAATGGGAGAAACAAAAGAACAAATCTAACAAAAAACACTCGAACCTTTGATTTCTTAAGCTATATTTCAAGTTATACTCAGCTTCTTCCCAAGGGAGATAAAAATAATAGAGCCACGTTGTCCCAGTGATCTAATATTTAAAAGAGCAATTGCAGTGCACTTGGTTTTGCTTTGTAAGTTGCTATATAAAGTTTTGAAGAAGACAGTTTGATTCTCAGTGAAATTATAGGAATGATTTGGTAACAGATAATTAAATATGAAGAAGTGACTGTGTAAATCATTTAGATATCATACATAAGGAAAATTCACAACATGTCTTCAAAATATTTGATGAACCAAGTCATTTTTTCTTGGGAATTTAAGAGGCCCAGCAACTTGTACTCAGGTTAAAAAAAAAGTTGCTGTTTTTTCTTCACCCTTCTCTCCAATAAGCTCATGCATTGTAATAAATCTTATCATCTCTGGGGGGAAACCACTTGCAGTTGTATTTGTCTTAAAAGAATTATGGTGAACCTAGTACTCTAAATGAGAGAATCATTAGCGGCTTTATATAGTGCTCTTAAGTTAAACACAACAGGTCACATTTTAAAATGTGATAAATATCTGCCTTGTTTTGCTACCACATAGTAAACACCATACTTAGTAGCCATGTCAACATTTAGACCACACCAACGATACTTGATTCCACGGGACTAACATATTATTATGTTTGGAAGTACTTTAGCTATCGATAAAACATCTAAATAGCTGAGACTCCAAAATAAACTTTGCTCTTAATTATCCAAGTGATCTAGAACCATTACCTCTGGAACCTAAAGAACAACATGGGGGCCAGGTGTAGAGATTTATTCCATGGTTAACAGAATGTCAGTGGATTTCAGGACCTTTTTCACACCGTATAGATGTAGGAAAAAGAAATTTAGACCCCAGAATGTCCAGAACAACAGATCTAAACATTAGAATACGTATTTATGTGTACAGAGCATATTTATATTTTTTCTCCACCCTTCAATTGTGGGAAAGTTTAACATTTTTCCCTCAATTTTCTTGATCGTTTGAAACACTTTTATTATTCTTAGCCATATTATATATTTAGAAACATTAATGAAAATTTGTCTAATTCTTCACTTTTAGGGTCGGTGTGCTAGAGAGAACTGCAAGTATCTTCACCCTCCTCCACACTTAAAAACACAGCTGGAAATTAATGGACGGAACAATCTGATTCAGCAGAAGACTGCCGCAGCCATGTTTGCCCAGCAGATGCAGTTTATGCTCCAAAATGGTCAAATGTCATCACTTGTAAGTCACAGCATTGACTGAAAAATTGCATATGTGTGCCTTTTTTTAAAAGGAGATATATCTACACTGAAATTACCTTGCAGGGCCTTTGGGAAGTTAGTTACAGAAGATTTAGGAAACAAACTAATATTTTAGTTGACACTAAATAGCTGTCTTGCTTGCGAAGGGAGGCATCAGGAGTGTTCAATTTAAAATCTGGGTTGTATTTAAGCATGAATTCTGTTTATAGAAGCGTATCAATAAAGGAGTAGGGGCATTTTTTTAAAAGATTTTATTTATTTATTTTCAGAGAGACGGGAAGGGAGGGAGAAAGACACGATGAGAAACACCAATGTGTGCTTGCCCCCGGTGTGCGCCCTACTGGGGACCTGGCCCACACCCCAGGCGTGTACCCTGATGGGGGAATGGAACCGGCGACCCTTTCGTTCACAGGCCGGCACTCAATCCATTGAGCCACACCACCCACGGCAGGAGTAGGGTCATTTTAAGATGTGGATGAGGTTTAATTATTATTACATTATGTAAATCTGCAAATTCTAAGATTTCAAACAGTCTTTGATGGTGGTTTTATTTTTACTTTTTAAAATGGGCTTTTTATTTTGAAATAATTTTAGATTTAAAGAAAAGGTGCAAAGATAGTAAAGAGAGTTCCCATATTATCCCTCACCCAGTTTCCTCCACTGTTAATATCTTATATTTCCATGGTTTTTTGCCAAAACTAAGAAAATGACATTTATACATTACTATTTTTTAAAGATTTTATTTATTTATTTTTAGAGAGAGAGGGAGAGAGGGAGTGAAACACTGAAGTGTGAAAGAAGCATTAATTGGTTGCCTCTTGCACACTCCCAACCGGGGACCTGGCTGGGAATTGAACCAGCAACCATTAGGTTTGAAGGATGATGCCCAACCCACTGAGCCATACCAGTCAGGGATACACATTACTATTAACTAAACTCCATACTTTATTCAGACTTCAACACTCGTGTACTCTTTCTGTTCTAGTGTTCAATCCAGGGTACCACAGTGAACTTATTTGAATCTTGTCTCTCCTCTCTCCTCTGGTCTGTGGTCACTTCTCAGTCTTTCCCTGCTTCCCACAACCTTGAAACCTTGACAATCTTGAGGAATACTAGTCAGATATTTGATGGTGGTTTTAATTTAACCTAACCGCAGAGTTTCCCTTTGCAGAAATTAATAAGGTTATGTATCATTCTAGACCAGTGTCTAGTATTTTTGTGGATTAGTGAGTTTAAATAGGTCCTTTAAAAAGGAATTTTGTCCTATTGAGAATTCATCTTGTCCTGCTACCTTAAAATAGAAGTTGTAGCTTGGTCTTTTTGGGGGAATTGAAAACTCCCTGTTCTACTGAATTCTAATGGGTCTCAAATTTAGTTCAGTGGTGTCTCATTCTAATTCCAGTTGGCCTGCTTCCTAAAGCATTAACAAGATACTAATTTGAAAAAGTTATCTTTATTTCTTACCTATTTCATCAGTGATTAATTAATAAACACACTGAAGGCTGAAAGGTGTATATAGTATTTAGATCCAATGAAAATGTGGGTTCCCATAGCAGATTGACTATACCATTATAAAGCTGATCTTCAGAATTCAAGGAGATATGTGTAGGTAGAACTCCCCTTAACTATTCCATATTTATAGACAATGCACACAACAGGTGGTGGGTCATTGATGAATCGTTTCAATTTTGTACTATGATTCTCATTTTCCAGTATGTCTAGACATAATTTAAGTGAAATAAATTGATTGTATATACTATATTATTAGTTTGCCAAAAATATTTGCCTTGGAATTCAGTGCTGATTAATTACATTATAAATTCATTCCCAGAAGATCACCAGTGAGTCCTCAGAGCTCCTCTTTGGCCTACAGGATTACTTTACATAGTTGACCTCCTTCAAACTCTTTCCTGGACTTTGACACATTGAAATATTTCAGTTCCTTCCTACATCTAAAGGAGCAGGGAAGAGAAGGTCTACTAGGTACTGAAACAGGTTAAACAAAGCCACAGAGAAATGAATGTGCTTGGTGAGTCCAGAAAATGTGAGTAGATGGGAAATAAATCAAAGGAGATTTTCACCCATCCTTACTACTCTCCACCTCTGATGGAATGTCCCAATTTCAGACTGAGCAAAGAATTTGTGCCAAATTTTTTCACACATCTGAGTCCAGCCTTTCTTATAGAGTTGGAGTTTCTATCTTTTCACAAGTCAAAGGACAGCATCAGGGCACCAAATGCCCTGTTTCTGGGAATAAGATCAAGGACTGAGGTATAGTAAGGGTAAAGACAGAAGGCTGACTATGTTTTCTATTCAGCCTCCAATAGGCTCTCTCCATTCCAAGTCTCAACCCTTCATGCATTATCCATCATGCTGGGGAATAGGGTGTGACATTTTAGAGTCCAATAAAAGATACATTGAGGATTTTTGGCCTGTTGTGCCTTCTAATTTGATTCTCCATGCTTTCTACACTAGAATGCATTTCCCTTATTCCTTCAGTGAGGGTAATTTCAGATTTCAGTCTGCAGAACATGACTGATATGACTTATAGGAATACAATTTATTTTATAACATATCACATGATACAAGACTTTACTTAGATGACATCCCCCTGGAAACAATTAGCAATCACTTTTCTAACTTGTAGATTATTTAACAAGAGCTGTTGTGATGTGATAAACTGATAAAAGATTGATTTCTGCAGTTATTTTGTGTACAAAAAATTAACCCCACAATGGTTAATATGATCCTCTTGTGAGGTCTAGAAAGCTGCTGTGTAGGGGTGTTATAATTCATTTTTTAAAAAATTTATTATTGTTTGATTACAGTTTTCCATATTTTCCCCCATTAATGACATATACCAGTTTGATTTGAAAGAAATGTTCTTTTTATGGATCTTGATATTACGATAGTAGTAAGATATTATTTTACTTAATTTCTATGGTAGCTACTCTCCCCAAACAATCTTATATCTCTTTTTATACCCTCTATAATCTGATTATTTCTTTAAAATAGTCAAGATTTTGTTTAAATTTCCAGTCCTGATATTTGTATGGTTGCATATTAAGACCTATTAGATATCACTGGCTTGAACTTCAGGTCTTTCCACCTAACATACTTTGATCTGTTTCTAGGATACCAGAAGAGCACATCTGCTTTTGGAAAACTGAATATGGTTTGCTTATTGTAAGCCCTCAGATAAAGGGAATGTCAGCCTAAATGGGATGGTAGCTAGAGAACAGATTCTGTTCAGTGTGACTGAACAATGAATAAAAGCCACACCTAGTCAATTTGGGTGGAACGCTTGCTCTAGCAGACAAGTTTGTTCACTGTATTTAACAGGTCTGAATTGACATTTGCTAGTATAAAATTCCACCTCTGAAAGCTTTTGTTAAGTTTATTGAGGATGTTTAGCAAGTGAGGCAAAGGATGTGACCCCCTAATATTTTTCAATGTTGTTTAAGAGAGAGAATTTCTTATGTTCGTGGAAGAAATTATAAGTTTAAGAACCTCCCCCCCACACCTTAGCAAAATTAGTGAGGACGATGTGAGCATTATACAAGAATTTTAGGAAAAGTAGATACACTGGATTACTCTCAAACAAAACTAATGATTTAAAATTTCAATTTCATAACTTGGAATTTTCATTACAGGGAGGAAGGATTCTCAGTGTTGGCTGCAATGTATGTATGTATAAGTGGGCATGGTGTTATAAGGCTATTAGAATATTTTTGATTTAGACATTTTGCATAATCTAGACCTGTCCATGTCTTGTACATTTCTTTAGTTTCTCCCTCTGAATGTGTTGATTCACATGGAGGCAGTTTACACACAGGTATACTTGACTCAGTTGAGTATATCCACCTGATGATTTACATAGAGATTATTGGTTTGGCACATTTGGCTCAGCCATTGGGGTGTGCCAAATCCTCTGATCTGCTATATGCATTTTCATGGCTTGCATTGCTGTGGCCAGGTTATAGTGTCCCAAACCACAGAGGCCATAAGCATGGCTTCCTCAAAGGTTTTGCTTTATCACAGGTAGAAGCATCTGATGTCTATCTGGACCATCCCACTATTTTACATCATTTGTATAATTCTATTTACCAAATACATTTCTCATAAACAAGCTTACATGTTTACCTAACATTAATATAGTAAGAAATGAAGGTTATGTAACACTTCACCAAAAGGGGAAAATAGGAAGTCCCAGTAGATAGGAAGAAAAGAGATATACTAATTAATAAAGAATATCATTTTTAGACTCCGATGTTTTTAACATTTTTATTCTTTAATTAAATAAAATCTATAAGGTATGTATCAGTCTGGAAAACTTTGGACTAAAGCAGTTTTAAGTGAAGTAAAATTATAAAATATTTATTTACTTTTTAATTTTTGAAAAGGTTTAAAACATAGTTAAATGATTTAGTAGTTAAATACAAAAGAATAATATCTTTCCCTCACCAAGGTATATTATACATTTTGCATATTCACATCAGAGTTACAGTTTATCTAGTTCACATAAACTAATTTTATTGACTGAGGCCTTCACACTATCTCCTATTGTCATGGCTGTTTTATAAAAAAAATCATGAAAAAGATGGATAAGGCATTTTGTAGATTGAAGAAAACTATGTCCATATTCTAGGTTACCAGTCTCACGGTCAGTACAGAAATTATAGTATATTTTAATGGCAGTTCTTCAGTGGGTTTCTCAGTTTAACTACTTGCAAAATGACAAATGATAACATTTAGCTGTTTCATATCAATGTGTTGATATTAAATGTTTCCTAGAGTGATTTTTGCAAAACATTCAAGTCAGTAGATAACAGGCATTATATAATTATAAGGCTAATATGCTCCTCTTAATATGACGGTTATTATTATCTGAAGTTCCAATTGACTGAAGTTCACCAAATAACACTACAGGAGTGAGTAGTTTGAAACCATACTATGAGCCCACATTTCATCTGGATTTCACTATGTTCTATAAAAGATTAGAGAAGATTTTACTTATACATATAGCAACTCATGACTAGCATTATTTATTTGTTTGAAAAATTGTTTCCAGTGGTAGACTTACCTTGAGGTTAGTGAAGGCTCAGAGCCCCTCATTTGCATGGTCTCCTTCCAAGGCCCTTGGAGAAGCCCAAGCAATATGTTTGCAAAATTTGCAAACTATATTCCTGTGTAAAGCTTCCCTCCCCAAAATCTACTGAATAAACTTCAGGCCCCACAGATTCTGGATTCACTCCTGATTCTAATTACTTGTCCAAAGTGGAGTAGTTATTCAGGTCCTTTCCTGAGGCTGTGGATGTTACAGTGCTTTAAGCTCCTTTTACAGTAAAACAAAATAAATCACACCAGCAGTAGGTTTGCCACCTTGTGCCAACTCTGTTAATATACAATGTGAAATCTTTTTGTTTCAAAAGTTCAATAAAAATGCTACACTTTCATAGCCAGAAGGCATTTGAATATGATATCTTTACAGAGCCTATTTTCTTTGACAGTGATGAATCTCAACATTCTCCCTTTATCCTCCCTTATATATTCCTATGGGATACATTAAATGTAATCTCCTCTCAAACCACATTGTATATTTTCCCTCTGGGGCTGGTTAGCTCAGTTGGTTAGAATCTGGTGCTAATGAGATCACGTAGGCCTGTTACCTTTTCTGTTCTTGGTCATAGTCTAAGCTACAGCCAGCTACCACAAAATTGCTTGCTGTTGATCACCAGTGAAATGAAAGCAGGGAGTTGGGAGAGCTCTATGAAAAGGTTTTCCCCTGATGGAAGACAAACACACAAAAAATAATAGTAACAATAAACAAAAACAATGCTTAACAATCTCACCTATAAAGGATGATTTTTTTTTCCTTATCAAATCATCTCGTTGCTCAAATCTGTAGCAGGAGACTGAGTACACAAATGCTGTGGTTGCCCCTGCACATGATAATAATCTTAAACTGGAACCCGAAACAATCCTAATTTGCTTTAATATCCTGGAAATATCTATTAAATGTTTTAAACCCTTCTTTACCTAGCTTTCTCTCCTAAATCATTCTGTGGATGCCAGTCATATTAACAATAACTAGTTTCCTGGAACCATACATTTTGTGATAAGAAGTTGCATATTTTGGTCTATGGTATCACTAAACCTTTTTTCTGAGAACTCTTCATCAAACACATTTTTGCATGGATGATTTAACCATTCCAATTTAAAAATGTGTACATATAGCATATATATGTATAGGTGCATCCATGTACATCCACACACATGTGTATGAGTGTATAAAATACCCTGTGTTTCTCATACTGTTTGATCTAGCATTTCACACTTACATCGAAAGATAGCTTGTGAGTGGCATTCTGCTTAAAGTCTCCCTCAGTAGAGAGCAAAACTGGTGTATTTATCCACTACTTTCGATCCACAGATGTTTCTTTTGTACTGTGATTTTTGAATTGGATTTTTCTAATTGGCAATTATGAAAGTAATCAATGGCTTGGTAATCCCTTTCCACTCAATTCATTAAATATTTATTGAGCACCTACTCTGTGCCAAACATTTAAAAGAGTAAGATGTGGATAAAAAGATGACTAGAAACTGTCTCTACCCTCTAGGAAAGTATGACAATAGTAAGATGGTGAATCAATGTTTTTGTGATCCCCTTAATTTCTGATATATACCTGATCCTCTGCATTTTTATGGCTTTTGGATTTTCTTTTTTTCTTCCATAGACTTATGTTGCTATTAACCATGCAAGGTTTTGTTTTTATTTGTGTTAGGTTGGTATTTGTGGTGGTTTTTGAACCCCTGATCATTATAACCTCAGCATCCACTCATCCTGGACTTGCACTGAGATGTTTATACTCTCCAACCTTCCTGTGGATTCTTTGATATTGTAAGCTCTTGTCATCCTCCGCCCCCAAAAAACCTATATTTTATTTCATACAACTTGATTTAAAAAAATACTTTTCCTTTCCTAGTGGGATGCTGAAGTGTTAAAGTTTATTGAATTGTTTTTATTATCACCTGGTGGTTCATTAACAAAAATTTTTTACATCAGCTCTTGTTCACTTCTTGGGAACAGAGTCAAAATTTCCTTGCCCATGTGAGAAAGAAGTAATTCGCTCTCTTGCCAGATCCTTACCTCTAGTCATCATCTGGTGTTATGCTGATCTGTGTGTAGATTCTCTGTTATAACTTCTGGTCTACTTTGCAGTTTCTCCTCCACCAAATACAGACAGGTCCAAACCGCGATTTGCCCTCTTTCACATGCTATACTTTATACCCACTTTTATACCCACAATAATGTATTGATCATGCACCTACCTGCCTATGTTCAATGCTTCTTCTTACTTGAAGACTTCCGTGATTAACAAGGTCAGAAAATCCAGGTCTAGGTGAGAACAACTATCCACTTTTGATCCTTGAACTTATTTTTTCTTAGCTTTCTTTGGAGCCACAGTGACTGACTTATTAATTAAGAAGTATGATTAGTACATAAACACTACTATCTCCTTGTGTCTGTTCATAAAGTTAACTCTCAATTACTGAGAGACCAATTAACTGGTGGAGGTTATGTGGGCCTCCTCCCATGCCTTTTGGGCACTTCAGTCCCTGCAGAAAATCACACAATGAGTGCAGAGATGACCAAGCAAAAAACTGTGAGGCCAAGATTATTCATTTGTGCTCCATATGAACATTTAGAAGGTCTGATAGAAACTAAAATTATACATTTCAATGTGATTTGGGATAATCTAAAGATAGAAATATGCACTTCGATGATGGTGAAACAGGGTTCCTTTTATACTATATAAGCGCTTGTAATTGAGCAATAAAATTAAGGTACTATGAGTGCTAGTAAAAGTTAAGAGTACTATTTTTGTGGTATTAAAATTGAGTCAACAAATTGTTACCAAATGTTTACCATTCTATAAAAGAAAATTTTTAGTCATCAACATCTAGATAGGACCTCCGAGATGGAAGACCTCAGTTATTATATTGATTTCAGACCAAGATTAGCCAAAGTGACTTAAAATGTTTTGCATTCATCCAATGATAATTGCAACTAACCTGGGACATTATTGAAGTTACTACAAATAGATCTGGGCTATTGGGGAGACACAAAGATTGATTTAGCATAACATTTCCTCTTTATTTCTTTATAGTAGCTTGAAGAATAACTCAGTTTAACTATTAAATCAATGTTTCTAAAACGTATGTATAAACTCGACATATCTATCAAGGCATAGTTTTTCATTGAATTATTAGCACTATTATTCAAAGTTGCTTCAGAATCCTTTAAGGACAATATGTGCTGACTCCTAAAATTTTACTTTCATAGGATTCCATCTATCTTCACCACTTAGTAGTTATCCTTAACAAGTAGTTAAGAACCCTAATTTTTGTGACTATTTAAAAGAACATTTCAGTGAATACTTTAGTATTGGCTTCTGAAGTCAAACTTTTTCAACTCCTAGAATCTTGCCACAAGTGTTAAATTTACATCAGTAGATTTGTATATAATTATCAGTTTACTCCAGAAATTGATGGGGTACTTTGTTTTGGGGAATCCTCTAGAATGAGGGTCAGCAAACTTTTCTGTAAATTATTGAATAGTAAAGATTTTAGGCTTTGTGGGACAATGGGCAAAGCTGAGGTATTTCTACAATGTCCATAACTTTTTGTAATGCAGATCTATTGATGCACACAGTGGAGTTTATTTACGGACACTGAAATATGAATTTCATATAATTTTAATGCATTATGAATATTTTTTATCTTTTACTTTTTTTCGACCATTGCCATTCTGAACATACAAAAGCAGGGCAGGCAGGATTTGGCTGAGGGCTTGTAATTTGCCAAAACGTACACTAGACGACAAGTACTTAAACAGTAAGTAGTCCATAACCTGATGCCAGGCAGTGAATTTTATCGAGGTCCTTGAACTTCCTAAGATCTCATGAAGTATTTTGCACACATATTATTTTTTCTGTGGACAAGATCCACAGCTTTGATTTGACTCTCAGAGCAATCCAGAACTAAAAAAGATGAGGAGCCATTATTTTAGAAACAATTCATTGTTTTTTAGGAGGTATTTCCTGAGACCCTTAAAATTTCTTAGTACTGTGTAAGTCACTGGGAACCCATGGGGATTTCTACTCCAGGAGCTAATCCTGCTAGAGACAGCGAAGGTAAATAACAGTCTGGGTGATCTTTTAATTCAGAAAGTCAATTACCTTAAACATTCTTCTTGGTTTCATAAAACTCAGAGAAAGTTGAAAATCCATACCTCTGGTTTTAGGAGGAAAAGTCTCATATTTTCAAGTATTTAGTAAATAATTTGGTTTCAAGTGAATATCTGAAACATATTTAAGTGTCCAGACCATTTTAGGCTATAAATAGAAATCAGATTCAACCTCTTAAGAACTTTTTTTGTTTAAATTAAAGATTACCCTTCAGATTAGTTATATTGGCTCAACTAATATGTAAGGCTGCAATATAGGTATAAGTAAGATTAAAGTTATTATTAAAACTGAATGTGCAGGTTTGCAGGCTGCTTGGCTTAACAGGGGCTGTTACCCAAAGCTAAATCTTTGAATATTCAAATTCATTAAATGGAGTAGTTACTCTGGGCAGAGGTGGTAGTGAGAAAACAGAAATGTTCATCTGAAAAGAAGGAAGAATCTCAGGAGTTCCTGCCTATGTCCTAGGGTTGGAAATAGAAGAACTTTCTTCTTCTAATAACATTGTTATAGAATGAAGTCTGTACTCGAGGAGGAAATGATTATAAAAGCTATAGTACTCATTTTGAAACCTAAAGATGGTACAGTATAGTATCTGGTGAAACTTTAAAAAATCTAAACACTTTTAGCAAGCACCTTGCACGTTTTAGGTAGAATTTTAAATTAATTCACAGCTTGTTTTCATACACTTGGAGCACGTAACACATTTAAGAAAGTTAAAATGAATTTTAAAGAAAACAGAAATTAACCATGAACCTCCCCCAAAAAAAGGAAGGAAATATTACAGGAGCTCAGAGCTACTGTAAATAGGAAGCATTGCTTACATGTATTGTATATGAGGCTTAATTATTATTAATTGATCAGTATTTATTAGTCATTAGTGATGTTTCAATCTGAGAATCTACTCACCTGTAGGTCTTTCTTTTAATTCAATATTTTTAATGTAATAATGGTTCTTTTCAGTTCTGTAAAAGGTAAAATAAAAAAATATCCAGGAGAATAAGATGGTGACTTTAGTGAGAAATTTATTATGAAAGAGAGAAAAAGGAAGTACAACAAAGAGTACATTTCTGTCATTCAAATGTGGAGTTTTTATCATTAGAGAGTCTTGCTGCTTTTGAGAAAATCATAAATCATCAAATTGAGCAAGTATGCCTTTTGTGGAAATATGCCCGGGTGGCTGTTTCCAAGGGATTTCTGTCTTGCTGTATAAGATAATACATCAGCTAATTTGTGGAACTTCATATCTTATTCAATGAAAAGTATGACATGTCTGTATAGCTTCTTATAGCATAGTACCTAGTTAGGCTGGGTCAGCCCTCAGCTGAATGTCCTCAGATTTTTAAAAGCATCTCCCTGACTGCTCCATTCTTTCTTGGCACCTGGTGCTGCCTCTTTCCTCTTAAAGTTCTTGGCCCACATACCCTCTCTATTCACCATAGTGAGTCTTGACAGTTTGGGGAAAGCAGGGTTTGTTTGTTTTTTCTGTCCTAATTAGCCAATTGCAAATTAGCTAATTATATAAACCCATTTTAAGGTAAAGTGCCAATAGGGAAGCCCTTCCTTCCAAGTTGAATGTGGTTTATAACAAGGACTTTATAGAGAATGTTGTGGTGGAAATTTTAAGTCAGTCTAGGGGTGATGGAGTGAATATATACTGCTCATCACTTTGTAAACCACAGCCTCCTATTGTACTACTGGTAGTTAAAATTGTCCCTGTTAATGTGATTTAGCAGAAGATGTAGACACAGGTTGGTTGTCAGTGTAAATGATTCATTATTTTTAAGTGAAATAATTTAAAAGAAAGCAATAAAGTATACATGCTATTAGTAATACACAATGAAATACTACCAGTTAGACAACAAGGCACTAACTATTTATAGAGTCTATTAGGAATGTACTACATTTAACTATAATTTGTTATCAATCCATTAAAAAGTTTACATTTATTTTTAAAATTTACCTTTGATTATATCAGTCAATCAGTCATTCACTAAGTACTAGGTACTACAGGGGAGATGAGAACTATCAAAGAAATAACCACTTTGAGAAGTAAAGACTCTCACATGTGAAACAACCTGGAAAACAACACGGTAAAGCAATAAACTCTGTAGTTACAGATAATAAAGGCAATACATATATCAAACTCTTTGAGATTAGGACTAGACTTTTTAAAAATAGAAAAATCAATAAGAGCCCTTTCTGTTTGTAAAGATTTTCTTCACAAGTTATACTTCAGTTTATGTACCTTATCATCTTGTTATCTTATTTCCTCCTCCCTAACAGGGATCATTGTAGTATTTTTGTGGCCTTCTTTTGAACTGTGGATATCATGTGGCCCCCTAGATAAAGAACGCTAGGCAGGTCAGATTAGTTTGTGAAATAGGACCTTTCATTTTTTTTTAAAGAACCATACTAATCTCATTTTAGGTCGATGGCATGAAATCGTTACAGTTCCCACTTTTTAAAATATACCCCTTTCTTCCTCACTCATTGCTGTCTTCTACAATAGTAAATCAAGAGAAAGAAGTGTGTGGTAGGGTAGGTGACAACTGTAGTAGGACAGGCAGCCTTAGAGCCAAACAGCGCTGATGGGGAAGAGGAAGGAAGAGGGTGAAACAAAGGGGATTTTCAGGAGAAATTGAAATCTGCCTGCAAAGGTCATACCTATGGAAGAAGACAAGGCAGATTGTCCTTAGATATGCTATCATTGGTGATATGGTTTTTAGGTAAAAATGGAAGTGCTAAAGAAAACACATTTGTGTGAAGTGATATCTCATTGTGGTTTTAATTTGCATCTGATTACCAGTGATGCTGATCATCCTTTCATATGTCTCTGAGCCCTGGGGTATGTACCCCAATGTTCATAGCAGCACAATTTACAATAGCCAAGTGTTGGAATCAACCAAGGTGCCCATCAGTAAATGAGCAGATCAAACAACTGTGGTACATTTACATGATGGAATACTATGCAGCAGAAAGAAAGAAGGAGCTCCTACCATTTGTGACAGCATGGATGGAACTGGAGAGCATTATGCTAAGTGAAATAAGCCAGGTGGTAAAAGACAAATACCATATGATTTCACCT